>CAIGRK010084054.1:0-26442 GCA_903798315.1 Fraxinus greggii
TGGAAAATTTGGCCAAGTTATAACTGAAAACACTCAAAACGATGTTTTTGTCGTTTTGTGTTTTCTTTACAAATTTTAAACTCGTTTTCAAAAACGCGTTTTCGAAAATAGGAAAGAGAACGCGTTTTCACCGTTTTGGAAAATCGAAAACAGAAAACGGCTTGAAAACGACAAAGAGAACAGACCCTACTTGGAGGAACATGACTGTCCATTAATACAATATTAAAAATAAAGGGGAGGACATAAAATCAAATGCAGCACTTTGCCTTTCCAGAACTTCGACAATGAAATCAGAAACTATTTGTAGAAGAAAAACTTCATAGGATAGTACTCGTAGAAAAGGTATAAATGTTTCCGGTTATCTGCAATATAGTTTAAAAATTAATTTTGTAGATGAAATGATATACAATGGAACTCACCATAGAATAGTAATGAATTGTTTTCTAGGAGGGCCACGAAAATCATCATTTATCCTATGCTCCAATATCCAAACAACTACACCCATGAATAGGAAGAAAATTCCCATGACAGACCACATCTTACGAGAAAATGGTTGAAGAAAAGCCCAAGCACTAGAATGAACCTTCTTAATAGGCGCAACTACAACTAGCCCTGATTCAATAAACGGTTGAGTAAAATCTGCCATCCTTGTTCTATTAGTGGTTATTGCAATGTCGCCTACTGCAGCATCAAAAGCCTAAGTGGAAGAAGAAAAACCAAAGAAATTATGTTAAGCCCATAAAATTCTGGAGTTCAAAGGCATATTTGGGAATTTACACGTACCCCTGAGGTCATCAAGCGGATAAGCTCAGTGCCACTTGGGTTGTTATGACCATCCCCGTAGGAGATCATTTTGTATGGAACAGCATATGGCAATAAATTTATGGCAGCAGTGAAAACATCAATGCAGTAACCTGTGAACATGTCAGCGCCTGGTACCTGAGCAACAAAGTCTAGAAAACTAACTCGATTTGGGACCCCGATTGTCAGATGCCTCCCATTGAGTGGAAACACCCACCCACGAGGTTTCAGTGTTGTTTCTCCAGGCCAGATTATAGGATATAATATATTATTAGAACTAGAACGATCTGGTGGCTTGGTATAGAGTGAATCTGGAGGCCGCATTGATAAACCGGAATTATTAGACCAATAACCAACTATTCTAGATCCTGAACCGACGATATTAATAACTTCAAATGCAGGAAAAACAAGGTTCCTATCTGAAGTAAACCTGAATGGTCCTGTTACACCAGTCATATTGACCTTTAAAATGCTCTCAAGCAACAGGTTTCCTCCGTCAAAGATGCTCATGGCATTAAAATCCAGATTGCCTCCATGCAATTCCTTTAACATTGGATCAGAAGAAAAAGAAATGTTTCCCCCCTGCTCAAAGAATGTACCAATGGCATGAGCAAGTACCCAAACAGTGTCATAAGCATACAGACCATACGTGCTCAAACCAATGGCGGCATCAGTTTCCTCTTTTCTTGTCAGGTTTTTCCACCTAGATGTGAAGTCTTTCTTTGATTTTGATTCTGCAGTGTATATACGTAATGTGATAACTCCTTGAATATTCTTATTTTCTTCCGAAGACAGGGGAGCATTAGTATCTAAGAGAGTTGAGAGCCAATTTGTAGCAAGCCACACGTATCCCTCAGTCATCATCCCCAAATATTGTGCTGTAGACATTATGTCTAGACCCCTCTCTGGATAAGTGTGAACAACAAGTATTCGGGACTCTGTTAAGGCCACACGAATCAAAACATCTCTTATTTCTTCTATTTTCGCTCGAGATCTTAAAGGTGCTTTATAAGATATCTTACAGCTCCTTTTAGACAGTTGATCAGATAAGGAAGCAATACCATTCCTTCCATAATCATCATCAACATAAATTGCGATTACTTCTCTCCATCCATAGTAACTGATGATGTCAGCAATTGCCGCCATCTGAAAAAGGTCGTTGAGAGACGTCCGTACAAAAAATGGAAACTGGAGTGGCGACAGGGTCGGGTCAGTCGATGAAAAAGATAATAATGGGACTTGAAGCTTATTTGCAAAATAGGACACAACATGGGCGGTAACGGAGGATTGGGGTCCAATTATGGCTACAGTTTTCGTCTCCATGAAGCGGATAGCTGTCATCATCAAGCAGTTTGATAAGCAGAAGATTCAAGTCAAAATAAGATTATAAGAGAATTATTTTTTTCGACAGAATAGTATCGTATAAGAGAAAATGAAATGATAAAAATTTAAATTGCAGAAATGAGTAGCAGTAGATGTTATATAGAATATACCCTCCATTATTCCTAAAAATCCACTGAAATTAGTATCATGCAATGACAAGTTGAGCTTGGTTCCTCCAAGAACATTTGAGTTGGCATTCACGTCTTCTATCGCAGCTTCTATGGCAACTTTTGCCACTTTACCAATAATTGAATCAACAGAAAGTACTGAACCAATTCTCACAACATCAGGCCTTGTAGGGAAACTTTTTGAAACACCATAACCATTGAAGAAAGCCAGTAAGACCAAAAGAAGAAAGAGTTTCATGGTAAACTGAGTGATCCAAACACAGATTTCAATCTACTAGACGGAGAACAAACAACTTCTAAAATTATCGCAGTAAAAAATTCTCGGATATCTGTCAAATAAATAAGCTCTGTCAGCTCAGCAAAATTAGTAAAGAATTTATGAAAAATCTGCATTATAGCAGCACCAGACAAAATAGTTTTTGAAAAATAGGACAAGATAAAATCCATATATTTAACTAACGAAGTAGATAAAAACCCAATAACATGTGATTGAAACAAATAAAAACATGGTTTAACCCAAAAGTATTCATTTATTATCTCGTTGTGCGAATAGCCATTAAGATACATATTATATAAGACTTGAAAGAAACTTTTGGTGTATGGATTGCATGTCCCCATCTACTATGAAAGCCAAAAAGAAAATAAAGCATGCCAATCGAATTGTAAACACGTGCCTATACATAATGGGCAAAGTTGCAAAATTAGATTCAAGAATCGCTGGGTCTGGGTATGAATGATGAACCCAGATTCACTCTCTAATTCATATGCAATTGAATACAGATTACCCCATCAAAGTCGATGAAAAATCTATAGATTACCAGCAGGGAAGACTCAGAAACCACTTGCAAGAGTTCCACTTCCACGTTTAGCAGGCGTGAAATAAAGGAACAAAACGCACTTTGATGTTGTATCGAAGTAGTGCATGAAGTGAAATGAACGGTTCCACTATGAAATAAGTTGAGTACGGAAAATGAGCATTTTTATTGACCACAATTTTTTCGCGAGGTGCATTTGAAGATAATTTCCACTGTACTTCAGAGTTACATATTTTGTGTTTGTGCGGCAAGTCATGTCAGGTGACGATGACGCACCATTAGAAAAGTCTGGCAAAAGGAAGAGGACAAAAGTTGAAAAAAACATGGTACTCTTAACTTTGCACGGATTCAGCCAGCGAATTGTCCATTTTTGCAACAGGACTTGGCTTCTATTGTCTATTTAAAAAAATAAAAAAAAATAATAATAAAAAAAAATCATTCAAGTAACTTCTTTGATCAAAAGCAAAATAAACAAAGGAATACACACAGACCATAAAAAAGAAAGGGATAATTATAGCCGCCTTTCCAAACCAGAACCCAAATGGATGGATTCCACACAAATCGCCATTAGTTGTCCAAATTTCTTTAATTTTGACCAAATTCTAACCAATATTACAAGGGGCAAAATATAGACTTTTTATTTGCAAACTTAAAACAATTAAAATAATTAAATAACAAACCGAAAAATGAAAAATGAAAGAAAAAATAAAATCCATCTTCCTCCCCACCCGGCTCGTAAAACTTGAAATTTGACTTCCAAGCTTAGGCACGCTTTACTCGTTCTAAAACACTAATATTTAGATCCACCCTAATTTGGCAATCTTTTTCATCTTGCCAACGACTCTTCTTGTTGTATGTAATGGGGAAACTCCACTATCCTATTGCATCTTTAATAGGGCAAGTTTTTGACTTCAACCTCGTCAGTGCAACTTGTCGAGGGAGTAGGGCATTGACGTGTCTTGGTGCTTGCACAATTCGATTATGATAGCATCTACCATTCTTCTTTTGGTGCTAAAGTATCTTTGACATTTTGTGCTTTGCTATCAAATGAGCACCTCATGTTCTGGAAAAACAAGGGTCGCAATCACTTTCTTCAAATATTAGGACTCGTGCTATTAAAACGCGTAACTAGAGACATTCAAAATCGATGTGAAAATGCACGAAAGATGAGAATGAACAAAACCTTCAAACTACCTGCAAAATCCTTTGATATTCATCACACACACTCTAAGACCTTGGACAAGAACATGTAAGGCCAATCAAGGCATCGGACATGCTTATTGGTTTGTTGAGACTTGACCGCGTTTTATGTGCTTATTCGAGAGAAGGAAATGTGAAGTCAGATAATGTTAGATGATTCTTTATGAGTCTTACCGTGGATGACGTGAAACATCTAATAAAACGAATATCTGAACGTAAGAAATTGCATAGTCACTATAGATTTTTATATATTAGAAAACAAAGTATTTAATGAAAATGGATTGGTAATTAACTAACAAAATCTCCAAATTTATGGGCCTGGGATCAAATTAAGATATTCTAAATTTTTTAAGTCACTAATTACATACAATAATAGCTAATTACGATCGAATTAAAAGATTCTGGCCGGATAACTTTCCACAAAAAGGAGGTGTGTGCACCGTGCACGTGTATGTAACTCACTCTCCCTACAATGGCGGCCATGAAAGCTCAAACCTGGGATCGCCACTCCCACATAAACGGCCCTCCCTTTTCTACTACTATGCTTTGGTTTTTCTCTTACTTTTACTACTCTTCCATCTAGTCACATTATTTTTTTCACGAATCTAGACTTAGTTTTTTCAAGAACTCGGCGAATTATAATAAATATCCATATCGATACGTTTAATTCTTTCAGTAATCCGAAGATGGAAGCACTACATTCTTAATGTAGTTGAAAAAATATAGGATTTTTTTTTTTTTTTTAGTTTTTAACGATTGTTG
Source organism: Fraxinus greggii (assembly GCA_903798315.1). Lineage (NCBI taxonomy): Eukaryota > Viridiplantae > Streptophyta > Magnoliopsida > Lamiales > Oleaceae > Fraxinus > Fraxinus greggii. The sequence goes on from CAIGRK010084054.1 coordinate 5,090, forward strand.
AGTTCAAATCAAGGAAACAATAGTACAGCTGTCCATGTGCTGTGCCTAAAAGGCAAAGACGAAAGAGATAAAATGTTTGGGGCGAAGCAGATTATAGTATTGATGTATTGGATTGGTGGGTGGTAGAGAAAAAAATTTATGGCTCCAGGTACCGATACGTCCCCTGGTTGCGGTGGTGAATTTGAAAACGGGGTTTTCAAAGAAAATAAAAATGTACCCTTTTTAGAAGAGGAAAATCATGAGGAATATGATAACTCAAACCATGCGAAACCAGGGCGGCCACCTCGAAATCTTCCTGTCATGCGTCATTGCAATAGCCAAGCAATGTTGGCAGGTACATCAAAATTGGTGAGTAGATCCTTAATGTCTAATCCTCACGTTTCTTTTTGTGATATAAGATCTTTTACTTTGTTGAATGATGTGGGATCTTCTGGATTTGAATTTCTAACATTTGGATGTTAAACTAGATCAAGTTTGTAGTAACTAAATTTCATATTTGCTACTGTAATTGGTCGGAGTTAGATATTAACTTGTCTGGATGTGTTCTTTTTAGGCATTGTACTGAGAGATTTCAAGGTCAGAGTTCTTCCATTTTAAAGTATTTTAGATTCATTACTTATCCATAAGGTAAGTACGAAGAGAAAATTGTAGTTGACTGTAAGAAAATAATTTGAGCTTACAGTTATATTTTCAAAATGTTATACAGGCCATAATTGATCAATCTATGGATACTACATATTGTGGTTTAAAAAACAAGTTTTTACAGATTGCTTAAATAGTTGTACTAGTTGGTTTCTTTACAGGAATTGCTATGCTTTCATAATTTGAATGGCCTCGTTGTAGCAGTAGTTGAGGGTGAAATTGATTAATATAAATAAACAAGTTGGTTTTTTGTTTAAGTTGATTTCCATCTTGTGAGATAATGAAAAAGTATTTTTTCCAAGTTCAACGGATCTTGAACTGCTATTTTCTTTGCATCTACTGATCTACAACTTGGATGTGAAAGTCCATATTCCTCGTCATTATATTGGTTATTTTATTAGTTCTACGGCTTATTAAAATGTAATGTACAATTTTTATGTGCTTAATCAAAATCATTGGATTCAAGTCTCCATCAGGTGAGAATTCTGGATTTTTACCTGCCTTCCGATCGGGCAGCTGTTCTGAGAAGGGACCAAAGCAATATATGGAGGATGAGTATGTTTGTGTCGATAATCTTTGTGAGCATCTTGGCGCGGTTGACAGTTTTCCTTCTCCTGGAGCATTTTATGGGGTCCGTAACTTTCTTTCTGTTTAGAGTTATTTTTGTTATCTGGGTAAGAAGAAGTAATTCTTTTAAAGGAAAATGGAAAAACTTATTGATCACATTAAGCATAAATTCGACGTGATCAAGTACCAATATTTATGCCTGATTTTATGTTTTTAACCATATTCTACCTAGCATATTTGTTGATTGAATTCACAAGTTCGACATAATTCTGGATTGATTCGATTGATTCAAAACCTTTTCTTTTCTTCTGTGTGGTAACAAATTTAAGAAGAAGAAATCTTAGATAATGTATGTCTTATAGAATTGTTTCAGTGAGTTGAAGGACCAATTATTCCTTGCACATAAGACAGGAAATGACTCGACCTTGTACCTAATAATACAGTAATGGGCTTGTTACGAGTTCATGGACTTTCTTATTTGCTTACAGGTGTTTGACGGTCATGGTGGGGTTGATGCTGCATCTTTCACCAGAAAGAACATCCTTAAATTCATTACTGAGGATGCCCATTTCCCAAGTGGGGTGAAAAGAGCGGTCAGGAATGCTTTTATTAAAGTTGATCATGCACTGGCCGATGCTAAGTCTCTTGATCGTTCTTCTGGTACTACTGCTCTGACCGCTCTTATTATAGAACGGTAAGCAACTGAGCTGCTTTCAAGTTACATCAGCCTATAATATGTAACTGGTGCTGTGTTAGTGACACGCTCATAGATTGATGTTCTAAAACATGATTATCTAACATTCAGTTGCTGTTTCTGCATTATCATTTCTGATGGGTAAAAAAAGGATTATTTTTGAAACCTTAGCAAAAATAATGACATCCACATATAAATGATTTTGTTATTGATGTTCTCCTTATTTAGAGCCTATTTGTCTCTCATTTTTGGGAGAAAATAGAGTAATAAATAGTATTTTTTGGAGAATGTGTGGTTGAAAAATAAAGTAACTTTATTAGTTTGTGCGTAGAATATTTTATTGGATGAATGTGTAGTAGAGAATCTTACTGCAGAAAATAATTTTTTGGATTAATGGTAGACAAACAGGGACATAGTTTGCAACAGGATATGTACAAGATAATCTCCTTTAATTCCTCTGTTCCCCATTCAACAAAACCGAAATACCTTCTGCTTCAGTAGTTGTTTCTTATAACACATTTAAAGATAGATGATAGTAATATATTATGCAAGTTTGAAATCCTGCTAATAGGAAGCCACCAGAAGGCATTTGATATTTGACCTTCTCTAACTTATGTTAGATGAGAATGTATCCCGGGTGTTGTTGAGATCCGAAATTTGTTTATTATACTAGTCTGAATATTTGCTGAATAGTTAAGGGTGAACATGAACACAAATTTCCAGCTTATCCATCTCTCCAAACCTTAAGATATTGTATCCAACAATCTTCCGCAGCCACTGGGAAGTTTAAGACAAATATGCAACGTCTTCTTCCTTGACATCATTCTATAAATTAGATCTGCTTGCAGTATGCCACCTTTGACGTGATAATATCGGTAGCTCTCCTTTTAGGTGGACTTTAAACTTGTTCCGAATCTCAAGCTGCTTATTTATATAGTTCATCTTTGCATCTTGTAAATATTAGTATTCAATCCAACAAATTGAAGCTTTAGTTCAGAAAGTAATTATGTATAAACTTAAAAATGAAAGAAGCTCATGCCAGCATGTCCAATTTGGACAAAGCTGTTCTCATTCATGAATTTATAGTCTTTTCTTATCTTTACTTCATGTATAACTTCGAGTAATCTTCACTTAAACTTAGGGCCGCGGTTTTGAAACCGTTGGTTTGGCTTCACGTGATTTAGGTTTCAATTGTTTCAATTGAACCAAACAGTTTGGAAATGTTTCTATTATGTTTCGATAGTTAAAACCGCTTAGAACCAAACTGAACCGTTCACCCAATTTTTTTCAAAAAATTTGCCTATTTTACTTAGGATATTCAATAAATTTACTTGCTTGTCGGCTTCTATTGACTCTTTAGGAAATTAATAATTTATTTATGATAATATTTTTTTACCTAAAGAATGAAATTGCAAGCTTAAATGTTACGGTAGAACCTTGTATTGATTTATTGATTTAAGCTTGTATTGAAAAAATTATATTAGTATTTTAACATCAATCGTGCATATTTAGAGGGTTTTAATTTAAATATTATAGAGAAATTTCAAACTATTATTTATTATTTGACTCATCTGAAAGGTGTTATTTTTAGGTCGCTAAAGCCATGGTTTGAAACCAAATCAAACTGCAAAATTGGTTTGGTTTGAACATATTCAAAAGCTGCCCAAACCAAACTGTGTTTACGTGTGCTAAAATGACGTTCATTTCTATGTGAATTTGCAGGACTATGATAATTGCTAATGCTGGGGATTCCCGGGCTGTGTTGGGGAAAAGAGGAAGAGCTATCGAATTGTCAAAAGACCACAAACCTGATTGTACCTCCGAAAGACTGAGGATAGAAAAGCTTGGAGGTGTCATTTGTGATGGCTATCTAAATGGCCAACTCTCAGTTGCTCGTGCTCTTGGTGATTGGCATATAAAGGGCTCTAAAGGTTCAAAGTGCCCATTAAGCCCTGAACCGGAGCTGGAAGAGATGGTTATAACTGAGGAAGACGAGTTCATAATAATTGGTTGTGACGGTTTATGGGACGTGATGAGCAGCCAATGTGCAGTAACTATTGTAAGGAAGGAGCTGATGCTGCATAATGATCCCGAGAAGTGCTCCCGAGAGCTTGTGAGGGAGGCACTCAAACGCAACACCTGCGACAATCTAACAGTTATCGTGGCTTGTTTTTCTCCGGATCCTCCACCTCGGATTGAAATTCCAAAATCACATAGGAGGAGGAGCATTTCTGCTGAAGGGCTGGACCTTTTAAAGGGTGTCTTGAGTAATATCTAAAAAATGATACTATTTTCTTGCACGATTAGATAGCTGAGTTTGCAATGCTGTTTGGGGATTTTTCTGAATTTCAGCTGTCTCCATTGCATAGAGTATAGGAGTTGACATATGTTATCCTTGAGTGTTTCTTCATCTTTGGAAGCATCTGGGCAGTTAATTATAATTTCCAGTATTAGAGATTAGATGGATTTTTAGTAGTCAGTGTATCGTTTCAATAATGATGTTAATAAATATTTTTATTCCCTTAAGGTTATGTTTGGTGCATCTTACCATGCCCTGTTTGGTTTAGAATAAAATCTACTAAAAATTTCTAATTAAAGCTCACTAAGCCCCAGTTGAATGAGTTTTTGAACAGTAAAATTTTGAAAAATGTGTGGTTAAAAAGTATGAAAAAGTTTTGGGTTTAGTGAATAATATTTTATTGTGAGAATGTGTTGTTAAAAATGTGTATGTAAAAAAAATGAGATTTGAAAGAATGATTGTTAAACAAGGGGTAATTATATCCGTACACTTCACGGATCAACTTTTATCAAAATTTACTAAAACTTTGATTTTAGTTAACACCAAGAGGAGCTATATTCTATTGATTTTCTAAATTTTTATTTGCTTTTCGTGTTCCAACTTTGATATCAATATTATTATATTTATGATTTTCAAAATTATATAATTATCTATTTGATAAAATTCAAGTCAAAATTTATTTTAGAAATTAAGAAAATACTTTTAAATATGTTTAAATAATTTTTTGAAAAGTATTTAGTTTGATTAAAAGAACTTTTAAAGAAAGTTGGTAAGGTAACTTTTTTTGGAAAACTCTTCTACAAAAAATAAAAGGAAAAACATATTTATGCGGAATGGGCACTAAGCCCCAATTTGGTGAAAATTAAAATTAAGATTTTAATCCAACTCATAGTCAATGATTAATTTTGAGTAATGCTATCAATCGTTATTATGATGGAAGATCGATGATATGACAGTTTATGTGAAATAATGAGATTTGACAATTCAGTTTTTACGAGAGAGGGAGAAGAAAGTGGGAGAAATGTGAGGAACAATGGATGTAGAATAATGAGATTTGACAATTCAGGTTTTGTGAGAAAGTGAGAAGGAAGTAAGAGAAATATAATAGTGTGTTTGATTGGGAGTATTAAACTTGCATGGAAAAAAATAAATTTTAGACAATTGAATTACTTAGAACTTATTTGTATGAAAATTATTAGTAAAATATATTTGACTGATTTAGTTTTCAACATAAAATATATTATATATGTCCATTTTTTACTGATGCGTAGATGAGAGAGAGTGAATCTATGATACAAAGAAAGATAGTGAATTATCTGAAAAATAAAAATAACCCACCCTAAAGAAAATATTTTCCTTGTTTTCAAGAAAAATATGGTCACGTGACCAAAAGTAGGAAAATATTTTCGTGGAAAAAATTACAATCAAGCGACAAAAATGGAAAATTAGGTGGAAAAAATGCATTTTTCATAGAAAATATTGACAATCAAACTCACTTTAAGGGATAATGGATTGTCACATCGTCGATTATTCATCATCATGATAATCGATATCATTATTCATTAATTTTAATCACACATTTTATAAGACCCATACTTTTTTAATTACACGTTGAATCGAGTAAAAAGTTTCATTACTCACCCAACTTAACACAACGTCACGTCGTGGTCATTGAACTTCGTTTTGCATCTGAACGGTAACTGAACTTATACAAAGCGAGCTCCGTCTGTCACTCCAAGAACATCCATTTGAAGGTCGTCTGAGGTGGGATAACAACGTCCCCGGTGGCAACAGACAACGTGAGAACTCCAGCCACATGAAACCCTTTTCTCGTCTTCAGCTTCTGGATACACTTCAACATTGAAATCCATATACCTATTTTCCTAATTTTGAAATCGCGGACCCTAAATCAATTTCCTTCAACAATCTCACCCAATATGATTGTTCCAGACTTCAAGATTGGAAAATGTTCGCCGTCTTCCAAGTAACACCAAACCCAGGTGTTTGTTGTGTTCCTTCAGATGGCGTGAAATGGGTAGATAGATGCAACGGACGGTGTGAAAACTTCAGGCACGTGAAGAAGCGTCGTTCCAGTGATATTTTTAACAAGTTGTTCGCACAATTTCCATTTACTAGTTTGAATCTTAATTTGTTAATGGAAAGTCGGCCTGGTTTGAAATTCCGACTAACATGTTATTTAGATGTTTGCTTTGATTTTGATTTGTCCATTTGTGTTTTCTAGTTTATGGGGGTGTAGGGGATTAAGCGCCCAGTGCCCATGATATGTTTCAGGCAGCCGAACATTCCAGTTGCCATATAGAAAATTCTTCTTAGAGATAGATTAATAATGCATTGAGTAGGAGTCATTCTTAGAGCCTTCATACTCATTCTGCAAAGTTGCTTTCTGAAACTTTTTACTCGTTTAGAAAGTTTATTATGATCTCAAAGAATTCAGACGAGTAAATTTCTTGGGCCTCCTGAATTTGGTACCATGTTATAAGATATACTAAAATGGATTAAGTTTCCTCTAGAGTGCTCTTCTAACTGATGAAAAAAATACAATAACAGTTGGGGTACATTTATTCAATTAATATGAGCAAGTTGCCATCAATGAAGTGCCGTGGTAGTCATTTTCTGTCCAAAATGTGGGAAGTATTGGAATTGAAGATTGGGAATTTATCTGCTAAAACATTAACTTATTTGTAGTTTGATTGTTACAGTTGACACTTATCCCAACTTTGAAGCGTTATGGTGGGGAAGAACAGAGACATATGTCACAGTTGTAAGAAGCTCGGGTACTACTTGTCGAACTGTCCAACAAAGAAACGATGCCCAAAATGTGGTCAGGGATTTGAGAAATGTATGGAGGTGGAGAAAAATACTTCAAACATAGGGATGTTGTTCTTATGTTGTAATAGGGATTGTGGTCACTTCGAGTGGAAAAATGAAGAACAATTTACTACAAAAGCGAGTTATGTTTGTTCGGGTAATTGTAAAGCTAAAGATCTATACCAAGACATGCCGTTATGTTCAACACATGTGCTCAAATAACTAAAGAAAAAACATTAAGAGGAAAGGAAAGGGGGCTACGGAGGATATGTGAAAGGAAATGGGAAAGTTCAGTGAATTTGTTGCAACCATGTGATCGAGTTGAAGACTTCTATTGTATTTTTCGAAATCCATGTTTATGTAATCTTCTTTGAACTTGTAGTAAATTATGTATGTTGTAAGACTTTGATGTAACACTTTGATGTAATCGTTTTTATTACCTTAAGAAATTCTCTTGAGATGTTTATTTTAACTGGCTGGTCGTTTGAACTGAATTCATATATACTCTTTTTTTCATTGAGCATGAGGAATGGTAAAACTGTAATCTTAATATGTCACTATAACCAAGGAAATCAAATCTGTTTTATATTTATAAATATGTTTCATTTCGTTCATCTTTCTTTCTTATGGTACATATATTATGGACTTCACCAGGTTACCAACTTCAGTTCCATACAATTCCATTAAAGAGCATAACAAAAAATCGATTCACATAGAAGATTGACATACAAAATATCTGTCGTAAAACTTCCTTACAATCCCCTTCAAAAGCATAACAAAAAATCGATTCATTACTCGTTCCATGACAAAAGATACTATAACGTCACTTTTTGCTCCATCACAAAAAAAAAAAGATCAAATTTACATGAATACAAATCACAATAGCCAGTCATTTCCTCCACTACTTGTGTGTGTTTATCTAGCAACCATGGGGGTTGGAACGAAACTCATAGGTTCTTTTTCATTTGGATTTTGGGTCGATGACGATTCTTGAACTCTTAAAAACACCATTTTACCATGTGGTCCAACAGAAACCATTCTTCACAATAAATAAGAAATCCGGTGAATTAGCTAAAAGAATTTGATATTTACTCACATGTTCGTTAACTGCTATATTGCTATTTGAATCAACTGATTCTAGTTCAACATTAAACCATTCCTGTCCGAAAGTAAATAGGTTAGCATATGACGACATTATCTTACATAGATATAGAGATATACATACTTGAACTGGGGGACCGTCACTGGAGTGATATCTTTTATTGTGTTCCTTCAATCGACATATCGAGCATGTCATGTACACTTGCCCTTTTTTCTTGATGTATGACTTTTCCTGACTTTGCACTACCATCTCCTCAGCCTGTTTCTTTTTTTTTCTATTTCTTTCCCCGTTGAGGCGTAGTCCACTTAGGCTAGATGATTCTAGGGGCATCCATGTCTGGCCACAACATTTTGCCGTTGATTGGGTTCATGATGTTATTGTAACAATTCATGTAAGCCTCGACCGTGTAGCAATTATCAAAAAAATCCTCTGGTTCGTTTCTACATTCCCGTATCACTGCTACGACATGCATACATGGTGTACCCGTAAGCTCCCATTTTTGGCATGCACAAGTACTCTCTTAGGGACCGACTACAAATGTCTCATAACTGCAATCAACCTACTACATTGGACCCCAGACAAGTGCAATGTGCATTCTCTTGAAATCTCAGGAATATTGTGCAGTATTCGCATAGACGACCTTCGCATCGTCTCATTTTCTCTCGTCTATGCTGTATTCGCTTCATGAACGTCATCTGCACTAATGTCAACATATTTAGACTCATTTTCTATCTATCGTCTAGCAACGTTTTGTTGAACACTTCACATATGTTGTTAAGCAGAATTTCGCACTTGGAGTGCACTAGAAAGTGTGATCGACTCCATTCTTGAGGGTCTCTCTTTATAAGCCATCCATATGCATCTTCACTTCGCAAATGTTTTGATTCAATGTCTGTAATCAGCAACAGTTGTTGACTTGGCGGCATACCAAAGAAAATTCTTTAATATTTTGCTCTTATAGTCGGCGACGATAAAAGTTTGTGTACATATATCATATACAGAAGTGATGTTCTGCCTCCGCGAATAACTCCTCGCATACATTTTGAGGACCATTTTGTCTGTCAGTCATCAATGTCCTACCCTTCTCATTGCTAATTTCAATGTCCTCTTGGAATTACTTCATGAACCATCTCCAAGTGTTTGTGTTCTCCTTCTCGACAACAGCATATGCCACGGGATATATACGGTCATCCTGTCTCATGCTATTAGCATAATTTTCCCAAAATAACCCCACCAAAAACACCCATCAACACCTACCACTTTTCTGCGTCCAATTATAAAACCAACCTTGTAGGCACTGAAGCATATGTAGATACCTTTGAAAACTTTCTCATGTACAACTATCACTATTGTTGATCCCGGATTCGTCCGAAATACCTCCGCAGCATATCTCCTTAGAAGTGTGTACTGTTCTTCCATGGTCCCAAACAACAATTCCTTAGCATATCGCCTCATCTTGTTGGCCACATTTCTACTTATCTTCATCTTCAAATCATCCTTCACAATCGCCAAAATGGACTTTGTTTTCCAATCGGGGTCTGTCTTTAACTGTTCAATGTATCTATTTATCAAGAAGATATAGTTGTAATGTCTATTGTTTTAGCTCCGTATGCATGTGTGCTCGGCCGTGTAAGATTTCACTTGCACTATCTCCATCGTACTCAACTTCGAAGCCCATATTCTCTAATTACACCCCAGTTTGCAAATTCCTTGAGCTCGTTTTCTAGCATTACACTTTAACTTCACATTGTAACCATTGAGAGCACCATAGTTTCTCACTGCAATCCGAAAACTCTTCCATTGACCGAAACAATAGTCCAACCTCAAACTACGAATTTCTCATATCCGTCTCAGCAAAAAATTCTGGAAGCGATAACCATCCTCTTCATCCGAAGAACAAGCAATAACTCCTTAGATGATGGATAATCCAAGTCATCGTCTCTCACCTCCCTCACACTCATCACTACTCCTTCATTTCTTGCTTCATTCTTGTCCGATCCAATTTCAATGTCATTTGTCACATTACAGTTGTACAACAAATCATCCTCTTCAGAAGCCATGTCAACCTTACAATGAACGAAATCAAGGTCTTCCTCATAATTTGTCAACAAATTGAAAACAATGGAATTATTTACCTATGGTGTATAGGTAATAACTACTCACCAATAGATGGTACATAGTAAACTATTCTCCAAGTCATATGCACATTTCACAGCAAACGAATCAGTTAAAAGAAAGAACTTCAATCATGAAACCATGACTACTCAAAATCGAGATTTTGCTATCACATTAGAACAGGGAATGACAAGTTCAGCGTGTTGCAGTGTAGTGTAAAGCGGAAGAAATACCCTAGGAGTTCAAAATGTCCCTTATATATCTTCCAGAACATCCAAAATGATTCTTGACAATCACTTCATGATTTACATAAGAATCGAATAAAGGGTGAGCTCTTTACCTCTGTCTGCTCCCTCCACGTGCAAATCAACAGTCCCTTTCAGATGTAGTGTTGTACACAAGTAGGGGACCAACATGGTTAGAGTTAATTTTTGCAATTGCGGGTTGGCCGATTACGGTTCGCGCTTTGGGGATTGAAAATTTGGGGCTCTTTAAATTGAAGTGTAGGATTGTGTTTAGCAAGTGCAATCATGTCTTACTGGAACGACGCTTCTTCACGTGCCCGGAGTTTTCACGCCGTCCGTTGCATTCATCTACCCATTTCACACCATCTGAAGGAACATAACAAAATTGAACAAACACTTGGGTCTAGTGTTACTTGGAAGACGACGAACTTCTGCCAATCTCGAAGTCTGGAACAATCGAATTGAGGGAGATTGTTGATGGAAATTGATTTAGGGTTCACGATTTCAAAATTAGGGGAAATAGATTTCAATGTTGAAGTGTATCCGAAGCTGAAGACGAGAAAAATGTTTCACGTGGCTAGAATTTTCACGTCGTCTGTTGTCACCGGAGATGTCGTTATGCCACATGAGACGACCTTCAAACGGATGTTTGTGGAGTGACGGATGGATGGAGCTCACTTCGTGTAAGTTCAGTTATCGTTCAAACGCGGAACGAAGTTTAGTGACCACAACGTTATTTATGTTAAATTGGGTGAGTAATGAAACTTTTTACTCCAATGAATCAAATTTTATCAAAATTCATTCAAAATCTGATTTTAACTGTACCTAAATGTCATCATAAAAGATTTTGTAAACATCCCGAAACCTATACGCTGCCGCCATTTCGCATATCCATGTCCACTCTGAAAGAGATCCTCACCCGGCGGCCAGTGGCTGCGACGATCCGCCTAACCGTCCCGGCGGGAGGGGCGAAGCCGGCGCCTCCGGTGGGTCCGGCTTTGGGTCAGTACCGGCTAAATCTGATGGCCTTCTGCAAGGACTTCAATGCGAGGACCCAGAAATACAAGCCCGATACGCCGATGGCGGTTACCATAACGGCATTCACGGACAACACTTTCGAGTTCATCGTCAAGTCTCCTTCCGTCACTTGGTACCTGAAGAAAGCGGCGGGCGTCGAAAATGGAAGCAGCCGGCCGGGTCACGTGACAGCCTCCACTATCACCCTCAAGCACGTGTACGAGATTGCCAAGATCAAGCAGAGTGATCCTTTCTGTCAGTACATGTCCTTGGAGTCCATTTGTAAGTCCATTATTGGGACCGCTAATTCCATGGGGATTAAGGTCCAGAAGGAGCTCGATTAGTTTCATTCACTGTTTCACACTGACTTGAATTTAGTAATTGCAAGTGAGTAATGGGTTATAAAGGGAATGTGTGGTTCCCATTGTGTGATTTTGGTGTTATTGTTATACTGCTCTATCCTGGAGGATTCAGATGTGATGATTAGGTTAGATGTTTAGCACAAGAAGGATAAATTCTTGAGCAGCGTGTTCGAATTTATGTCACTTTCTTTTTAATTTTTCATCAAGTTTTGATTAACTTCCTAATGACATTAAATTAAGATGACTCCAGGGAAATATGTTTGCTTAAATGCTTCAAAGAAAATAATGATAGGTACGGTAATATAACATATTGAATTGAAGGAGGTAGTACGAGGGAACTCTTTACATTTAAATCCTAGATTTTTATTTATTTTGAGTTTCACTCAGAAAGAAACGATTGCGGACGTAGAAATTATCTTCGTAATAGAAGCAGTGTGTTTGAATTCATCTCATTCCATTATTGTAGCTTAAACATGCTAGATGCACATATCACGATGATGGTCTCCGATAATCGTTTTTTCTTTCGGTTCTAGTAGAACTTGATGTGCTTAAAAGATACTGGAATGGATCAAATCAAATTACTTTCTTTTTTATTTTCTGGATAAATATCATTGATATAGGTATTGAAACATGAATTTCAATGTTTTTAGTTTTGTTAGTTTCATAAAGGCCATCCATCTAAGCAACCTGGGGGATGTTGGGGATGGATGGGTGAAGATCCTTATTGATCTCATGGCTTCCAAGAGATTAAAGTTTTTAGGATGGCAAGGCAAACTATAGAAAAACGCTCTAACTAGCAGGTGCAGTAATGTTTTGCGAGATCCAAATTCTTGATTTATTGTCGAGCTCTTGCAATCCGAGTAATTTCTCTATTTAAGACTTTGATGCTATGTTTATGGTGTGCAATCTGGGATTATCTTAATGATGGGCTTCAGCAACTTTGGGAAACTGCATATCAGAATGGAGACGAAAATTAAGTCTCTGTTTGGCAAAATTTATAAATCATTTATATATAGTCAAACTTCATTTTCAATTATATATTCCCATGGATCCACAAGTAATCCACCACTCATTTCTTTTCATATATAAATTAAACTGTTTGTAAATTGGTCCGAAACGGAGGCTAAAATGTAGCACATCCTTAGTGCTGTTATGATATCAATCAAATCTAGTATATCCACGGCCTTTTAAACTACTTTACTACTACATTTCTGGATTGATAGGGAAATTATGTGATTTATTCTTGATGCCGTTCTCCATCTCATGAAGAATTTTGAGGTCGGAGTCATCTACAAATTACTTGTGTCAAGTTCTTATTGCAATGACCCATTCAGTGACTTTCGCGGTCGCCCTATTTTACGAAGTTTTTAATCATAGAAATAGCCAAAACATTCTATTTTTACATAGTTGAGAGTCGACTTAAACCAATTACCTACCCACCATGCAGATGTTATTCTGCAGAAAAGAAGTCTAAAAAATTTCTTCTCTGAAGAACAGGTTGAGACACCTATCAATGAACTAAGTCCCAAATGGAAAATTACCTTCAAAACTCCGTTATGTCCAACGTGAATGATTCAGTCTTCAATCACATCAAGGCACGCACGGTGTCGAGGCAGATTTTTAGAGGTCTGTTTGACTTGTTGTCGTGCCATTTTTAGTGTATCTCGCCCTTCAGATATGGGGAGATTGTATCCAAGGTTTTTTGAGTTCTGTGAAGATATTGTATCCAAGGTTTGCCCCCCCGGCAATGTCTAATGGCCCTTCCCGAGATTCTTTCAGCAATTCTCGAGAAGGCACAGTAGCATCAAAATGATCAAGATTGTTTCCTTCTTCTGAAGTTTTGGTCTAGATGAGTATAAGAAGTACAGAGGGTAGCAGTAATATTAATCTGAAGTGAACATAATAATGGCATTGACAAATGCGAATTATTCCTATTAAAATGGAGTAGATACAAAAAAAGTCTTATTCGAAGAGAGGTAAAATGCTTTAGAAAGTAAATTGATGTATAAAACGGTTTGAAGTTTGGTGCCCAACATGAATTAGAAATTCAGTGCCCATGTGTGTTTTTCACCCTTGTGGTAGAGATGGAAGTTTTAAGGAATACAAATCAACTAGAGTATTAAAGAGGAGCTCCCTGATTATAGAGTGGAGAAAGTTTTATTAAATTCAAATTCTTGAATTCTTTTCCTGCTACTGTGATCCAAGTACTTTGATGCTATTTTATGTTGTGCAATATGGAGTTATTTCAATGATGGACTTCAACTACTCTTGGAAATTGCATATTAGAATGGAGATGATAAATAAAATGTTATGCATCCTCTTATCGTAATGTTGCTTATGTATGCCGTTACTTGAGTATCACATTCATGAATTGACAGGGAACTCGTATGATTTAATCATGATGCCATTTTCCATCTCATGAAGAATTTTGAAGTCAGAGTGGTCTATATTACTTATTGAGAGTTCTTATTGCCATACAGACCCACCTTATATCCCCGTTTAAAATATGTGAATTTACATTATCTGTAAGTTTCGCTTTGTGAAGCTTCTTTGATGCCGTGGTGGTGGATTGACCCAAAATCTGTCTTAAATCCGTTGTTGGATTGTAATAGCTCATGGATTTCTTTATGGTGAATTAGTAGTTTTCACTTGCCAATTTTACTTCCACAAGGGAGACTTGCGTGCATATCTTTTGCTCTTTTTGTTCTTTTGTGATGAAATAGAGAGTTCATAGATTGACAATTTCCACATCAAGGTTGAGAAGGAGCTGGATTAATGCTTGCTTTTGGTACAATATGGCTGAACTTGATGGGCCTGTCTGAATTGTAAATAAAAACAATCATGTTCTTTTATCTATGTGGCCAGAAAAAATGTCTACATGTGTTACAAATATCTTAATTTGAGTAGGTGTAGACTTTTAGTTGATAAAATTCACAAGTAGAAGAATTCTTTTAGCAATAGATCTTTGGCGCAGATTGTGTGGCTTGAGCTATATTGGCATTGTGAAGTACTGTATTGGCGCAAGTTTTATCATCTATTTATGCTACTGTGGCCTGATAATGTGAAGGCGCATAGAAATATCAGGTACTACAGTTTGTAGTCGGCTTCATATCTAGATTTTGATGTGCTATATATTGCTAAATCTTGAAGCGACTTGTTTTAAACTACCAACTTGCATTGCTGGTACTAAATCCCAGAGAGGATGCGATATAAGGATTGCTTTTAGCAGTATCAAGCAAAATCCATTGAAAACTCTACATATTTCCATGATCAGAGACTAGGATTTTTATGCTGTAATATGAGATTCCTGCATGTCCTCAGGTTTTGTATAAGCTTTACTAGTGACATGCCCCTTTTGGCTGCAGCGTGCACATTGACGAGGTCGTCACTGAATAAAAAATCACGAATCCTTGGACTCTTTAACTTGTGTATGTAAAGTATTGCTTGAATTATTTTTGTTGGGAGAATGTTTTATATGGTTGTTTTGAGATATTTAGAGAAGCATGAATACTGTGATGTTTCCCATTTGAGGGTGCGTAATTTCGATTGTTAATTATTGCATTGAGAATAATGCTATTTATTACCCGTGGGATCAGGGACCATTGAAATTTGTAGGTAGAAAAAAAATTATGTTAAAAAAAAACGTGTAACTTTTTTCTGTTTACTGTAAAAAGGGGCTTGCAAAAGATCTAATACTGTTAATGTGGTGGTTTATGTGTCATTGTCAAGACCGAGTGCATGCCTGTTGTGCATAGTCTTTGACTGAGGATTCTTGGTTTTGTTCTTTACACATTAGAGCAGTAATGAACTGGCTCAATTAGCTGGAACAGCTGCTTTGATTTTGCACCCTATGAAATTAGTGATATTTGCCTTCGGGTCACTAATCTATGCAAAAAATTGTGAATAAGACCCCCAACCAATAAATCACAGTCCAGGATTTTGCATTCTGAATTGACTTTAGATAGGCATGTACTTAAGGGTAAATAGGATTAATTTCGTTCACGGTCACTGTACTTAAACACAATTTTTAATTGGATTCACTACTTTAATTTTGTATCAATTGGATCACATTAACTTCTTGTCTCAATTGAAAATTGAGTCGAAGTACAATGTTAGCGAATAGAATTACCTCGTT
This sequence comes from Fraxinus greggii, assembly GCA_903798315.1. NCBI lineage: Eukaryota > Viridiplantae > Streptophyta > Magnoliopsida > Lamiales > Oleaceae > Fraxinus > Fraxinus greggii. The sequence continues at coordinate 21,097 of CAIGRK010084054.1, forward strand.
AAATTTTTATCACTTATTCAACTTAAATCTAAATAAAGAAAACTACAAAGGGAGAAATCCCTAGTCCACTCCCAATATTTTTCAGCGTAGATTTTGAAGAGCTCGGCATGGATTTTGCAATGGGGCGAGCAACACGCTACTCACGACCTTCTTCAATCTTCACGGAAAGAGCGCACATTAGTCTTCTCACGTGACAATTTACCATCAATTCAGACAAACATTCTCTATAGTTACAATTAAAAGGTTGAAGGTTTTACTTTTAAGATTTGAAGGTTGGGGACTCACTTTTCAGTAAGATTAAGAACTCTCTATGCAGATTTTCGTAGTATGTTTGGTGGTGATTAGTGCAATCTCTCAATCATGAAGATCCTTCTTGTGATCTCTAGCGCGACGAGTTCTGTTCTTTTTTTCTTTTTTTCTATTAAATTTATTTAGGGCGTGTTCGGTAGAGATTAAAATCAGATTAAAATTGAAAAATTAGCCGTTATTGTTAACTTTTATGAGATGAGGAGAATTCATAACGGTCATATTTTCAATTTTAATTAGCTTTTAATGTGTACCGAACAGGCCTTTAATAAATTAAGTATTTACCCATGAGGTTGGGAAGTGCAACTTTTAGCCACTGTTTGACAATAGAAAAAAATATTTTGAATAGCAATTTTTTCAATGAATGTGTGGTTAAAAAATAGAAAAATAGTTTAAATAAATATGTAAAATATTTTATTANTTTCAATTTTAATTAGCTTTTAATGTGTACCGAACAGGCCTTTAATAAATTAAGTATTTACCCATGAGGTTGGGAAGTGCAACTTTTAGCCACTGTTTGACAATAGAAAAAAATATTTTGAATAGCAATTTTTTCAATGAATGTGTGGTTAAAAAATAGAAAAATAGTTTAAATAAATATGTAAAATATTTTATTATGTGAATGTGTAGTTGAAAATGAGTATGTAAATTAAAGAGTTTTGTTTTAAAGGGAAATGAACAGTGACTTCAAATTAAGTTGCAAAAAGTTTGTAAATCAGGGGCCAATGGAGTAATTTTATTGATATTAAAAAATGAATAAAACTGATGTTTATTTAACATAAAATAGTTGTTTCCAGTGCACAAAGTGAACCATTTATTTGACCTATCAACAAATTATCTCAAATTGATATAAACAAACCCATAAATATTATTTTTAAATTAAAAATTAGATGTAAAATTATTAAAAGAAAAATGAGCTCTGGAAGAAGTCCTTTATCTTCGGGTTTCATGAATATTTCCTTCAACTTGCCATTGTTGACAATTCTTCTCAAACCATAGCAGCCCCATATCAATAATCTTCCTCTCCCAATTCCTCGAATTCATTCAAATACAGAAATAAGAAAAAACCATTCAAATTGATTTCGCTCTTCAACAAATTGCAAATCTAACCAGATAAAAATCTCATCTTCTTGACTTCAATTCATCAAAAATTGTTGATTTTTACAGATGGGTTTCGAGAAAGATGAAGCAAGTACATCCTCCCATGTCCTCAGTGTTCCCAGAGAAGACACTCCACTGATGTCCAAGAATGAAAAACATTTATCTTCACGCCCTAAGACCTTTGCTAATGTCTTCATAGCCATAGTTGGAGCTGGGGTCCTTGGCCTCCCCTATACATTCAAGAAAACAGGTTGGCTCATGGGAATTCTAATGATCTTCTCCGTGGGGTTTCTCACTTACCATTGTATGATGCTTCTTGTCTACACTCGCCGCCGGCTTGAAACCCATCTCAAATTTGCAAAGATCTCTTCTTTTGGTGATCTGGGATTTGCAGTATGCGGCTCCATCGGCCGATTTGCTGTTGATGCCATGATTTTACTGTCCCAAGCTGGTTTTTGCGTTAGTTATACCATTTTCGTAGCTAACACTTTGGCTTTTATTTTGAATCATTCTTCTTCTGCAAATCCGAACCCTAGAATCTTGGGATTTTCCCCCAAGGTTTTCTACATCTGGGGCTGTTTTCCATTCCAACTGGGATTGAATTCAATCCCAACACTGACCCATCTGGCTCCTTTGAGTATTTTTGCTGATGTTGTTGATATTGGAGCCATGGGGGTTGTAATGATTGAAGATGTACTTATATATCTTAAGAACAGGCCTGTATTGGAAGCATTTGGTGGGTTCAATACGTTCTTCTATGGCTTAGGTGTAGCTGTTTACGCATTTGAAGGAATTGGAATGATTTTGCCATTGGAAGCAGAGACCAAAGACAAGAACTCATTTGGAAAAGTGTTGGGGCTTTCCATGGCTGTTATTTCTTTAATGTTTGGAGTATTTGGAGCGTTGGGTTACTTTGCATTTGGTGAGGAAACCAAAGACATAATCACTACAAATCTTGGGCAGGGCCTAGTGAGCAGCCTGGTTCAATTAGGTCTCTGTATAAACCTTTTCTTTACATTTCCACTGATGATGAATCCAGTGTATGAAGTAATTGAAAGAAGATTCTGGGAAGGCAGGTACTGCTTGTGGCTGAGATGGGTTATGGTTTTTGTGGTGAGTTTAGTGGCATTACTTGTTCCAAACTTTGCTGATTTCTTGTCTCTTGTTGGGAGCAGTGTGTGTGTTGTTTTGGGATTTGTGTTGCCTGCTTTGTTTCATCTGTTGGTGTTCAAGGAAGAAGCTATGCGTTGGCATGTAATGGCTGTGGATGTGGCACTCACAGTTTTTGGTTTAGTTTTTGCTGTATATGGAACTTGCTCTTCCTTGGTGGAGATTTTAATGGTAAAGGATTGACATGGAGTGATTAGAACTAGTTGATTTCCGGTGTTTTTCAAATTGTAAAATAAAATACAGTACAATCAAGAATTGTTATAATCTTCAATTTGTGTTATTAGTTTCAAAAATTACTTTTGTATCCATGGCAATCAATTTGAGTTGATGTTATTTATCAGTTGTAGCCTACTGTTGAACATGGCATGTGTCTTCGTTTAATGTAGTTTCTATTTGGCATGTAATCATACAAGTCCTCCATTAACATGGCAAAAGGGTTTCATCAATTAACACTGGCTAGAAATGGTCTGACCATCCTACTCTTCTCCCTCTCTCCTATCTCCATATCCCTATCTCGTATTCTGCTCATCCTCCGCCTACTTCCGAAAAGTAAAAAAGTGGGAGGGCGGAGCAAGGAAGAAAAGTGACTGAGGAGAGGAGAGGACGAGGGGCAGTGGGGAAGGTGAGACACCAGGGTTGGGAGCAAGTCTAAATTTTGCTACCCCTCCATTCCCCACGCTCCACTCTAATCTCCCTTTGTATACTTTTCACAATCTATAATTGTATGTCATGTCCCCGTCAAACTATGCACCTACATTTTGCTAATCAATGAAATCACAACCCTCTTTTCCTAGTAAAAGGCTAGGAGGAAACTAAGAGGAAAAAGCTCGTCACAAAAACTCATCAACCACATAAGAACGTTAAAATTGAAGGCAAGTCGAAAGACAAGTGCCTTAACTTGAGAGCGTTGAAAGAGGAATTCCCAAGATTACTTGCAACGTAAAATTGAGTGGTTGGCTCTATAAATTATTATAGCGTAAATTTGAATTTACTAATCATACTTGCAATTGAATATAGATTTTGAGGAATTAGAGATCTCAGTAAAGGGCATTTCAGTCTGAGGTTGGCACATAAGCTACAATATCTATGAAAGTAACGACTTGGTATTAGAAGAACGTTATTTCGTTCCATAATCGAGCAATGTCTTAATTCAGTTTCAATTTCAATCATGCAAAGATGCTCAATTTCTTTAAGTAACTTAGTTTGCGTTCAAAATTTAGTAATTTTGAATTATGCAAAAGTTATGTGTTTTCATTGCTCTTTCTCCTCTCGAGTTATCTTCATCCTCTTCACTCACATTAATTTCTTTCTTTTTGAATGCTTTCTTCCTGTATTGGTGATGTGTCTGAAGTGTGACTGCAGACTCGATTTTCAATCTTTTTGGCATAGGTTGGATCTGTTGGACGTGTTTGAACTTTTCTTTTTAGATACGGTGAATTTGTAGCTCTTTGGTTTTGGAGGTTATTTTTTAGGAATCTATTAAAAAAAAAAATTAAGCATTTCAATTATTCATTAGTTTCGTCGTCATTTTCTTCCTCCTCCTCCTCTTCACCTCGAAAGGTAATCGATGATGCATTTTGCTTCTGCACCATCTCGTAAATTTATAGTGACATACAACTTTGTAAAGCCAAGACCACACGATATAAGAATTGAGAAACAAGAATAATCGAATCAAACTGAAAGTAAACTGCAGAAAATTAAAGATTAACACCAAAGAATTATTTCGGCCGTAACCCCGGAGGTTCGATGACCACTTCTAGCGTCTACATCCCCCGTTGAGCATCCAAGAAAAGGATTATGCTCAGTTGTACTATAACAGCCCAAATTGGCAACAAATGTTACAAATGTTCAGAAAGATGAAATAAGATACTTATCTCTCAATTACAGTGATAGATCTACAAAGATTCACAAAGATATCTTCAAGATAACCCTTCAAACAACACCAAAACTAACAATAGATAAATCACACAAATTCTCACAATATTCACTTAGAATGTTACACAATAAAAGTTACTCTATCACACAGAATACTTAAAATCTCTGATTTTAGAGATTTTAAGTGAATCAAACGAATGCAGCAAACCCTAGCTCTTTCCTCCCTCTTTCTCTCATTTTTCTCTCAACGCGCAGGGCCCCAAGAAGTCTCCAGAATGGAATGAACTGTTGTCTTAACCCATGAGTCATTGCGCCCAAGTAAAAAACCAATTCACCATCCAACGGTCAGATGCAATGCACGTGTCAATTATCCAAGAGAAAACGTTTTACACTTATAAAAGTGTGTTTCTCGAAAAACACGATTTTACCATCATAATTCTGGGAGCACAAAAGAGAGAACCAGACTCGAACATTCTCCACCTTGCTACTAGAATTTGGAATGTCAATGCATCTAAGAGCATTTTCATATTTCATTTTTCATTTGCTCTATGTACCTATATCAAAATCACATAGAATTAATGGAAAGAAATTTAAGGCGGTTCAAAAACTTGTTCAAGGGAATCACTTTAGTACCCATATCTGATGGATTATTCCGTGTTGCAATCTTTTCAATTTTTATTATTCTCTTAGAAATAACATCTCTAATGAAATGATATTTAACATCAATGTGTTTTGTTCTATCATGAAACATGAGATTTTTACTAAGATGAATAGCACTTTGATTATCTCAAAACAAAACAGTTTGTGCATCAACAAATCCAAGTTCAGACAACAATCCATTTAACCACATTCCTTCTTTTATAGCATCAGTAGCAGATATATATTCAGTTTCAG
>CAIGRK010084160.1:0-10549 GCA_903798315.1 Fraxinus greggii
AATTGTCCATGGTGTTTGAAACGTAGTGCATATAATAGGTTCATACCGACATTATCCGTGTTGAAGAGCTTGTTGGGATCCAGTGCAGAGGTAGCTAAGGTTTTAAAGATTTCTGGGTGGTACTTGACAATAGATTTGAAGAAGACTTTGATAGCCAATATTAAATTCTTAAAGAGTTGTGGTTCAGACATGGAGCAAATCATAAAGCAAATATATAATTTTCCAAGGTTTCTCTTGCATAGTCCTACAGATATGAAAAAATTTGTTAAAAAGGCTGATGAGATGGGGATTTGTAGAAGTTCCAGATTGTATATTCATGCTGTTCGGGTTGTTAGTTCGATGACTGATGCGAATTGGGAACTAAAGTTAAAACGTTTTAGCGACTTGGGATTTTCAAAAGATGACATTTTGAAAATGTTTAAAAAGTCCCCACCTGTGTTTGCTGTATCGCAGAGGAAGCTGAAGGAGGTAAAAGAGGTCTTGCTTGCGACGGGGAAGTACGATCTTTCCTGTATTGTCAATGATCCAACATCTTTTATTTGCAGTGTTGAAAAGAAGATTAAACCCCGAATGCAAGTTTTAGGAATTTTGGATAGTGAGAATTTGATTAAAAAGTGGCCAAGTCTTACAACGATTACTTGGATGCCAGAGAGCAAGTTTTTGGAGAAATTTGTTCAGCCTTATTTAAATGAAGNAAAAGAAGATTAAACCCCGAATGCAAGTTTTAGGAATTTTGGATAGTGAGAATTTGATTAAAAAGTGGCCAAGTCTTACAACGATTACTTGGATGCCAGAGAGCAAGTTTTTGGAGAAATTTGTTCAGCCTTATTTAAATGAAGTGGGAGAATTATATATGGCAAATAATGCACTCAAAGGCAGAAGAGATACAAAACTTTTATCGTCTGCTTAAGAAATGGGATTTAAGTGATATTTGTTGACGTTTATGTTTAAGCAAAGTCCATACCACGCCCACGTTAAGGAAGGTTGTGGTAGGTTGAGGGGTAGCATAAAACTTTGTGACATCTACCCTCATATAAATTTCATTGGGCATCTGGAGTAGCGACGGACTGATTTAGACAGAAAAAAGATTCAATTAGCGATGGACTCTCTTTTTTGTTAACCACCAATTAAAGGTTAATGTTGTGATGGCTTAAGGAATTTGATTAAGCTAGATAGTTATTCTTGTTTCGTATACCTGGTTATCTAAATATTGTTCTATCTATTTTTTTCGAGTCTGCTGAAATGAATTGTCATCCTTTTCTAGTAAAGATATGACATTTTATTTTATGTATTTTGTTGTAACTGATTGCTCTGAAGACATTGGTTATTGATTGCTTTGTGCAAATGCACAAATAGAGAATTGGGATTAAGTGATGAGTTCAATCAAGATGATTGTTGATGCTTATGTTCCTTCATAATCATTCTCATCCTGAGTGAAGAATGGCTGCAATTCTAGTTTTCGAAAGATGGATCTAGTCCAGACTTTTCACTCTACTATGTGAGTTATGTCATCCTTTTGGAGTACGTTCAAAGTTAAGATATATTGTTTTATATGTATACATTGTTTTATAATTGTACGATGCAAATGCACATATTCAGAATAAAGTCAATATCTTCATGTATTCTGAATTTTGGATTTGATTCATAGGAGGTATTTGATAGTACTTCAATGAGAAAGCTTTTCCTTCGACAGATTTTTATTTTTAAACATGTTTAGAGAGAGTTACTATTTTGACTTTTAAATTGCTGCCAATTTTGAGGACTGATTTGCTTCTTTTCAAATGTTGAGAACTTGCTTGCTTCATAAACCATAGATTGGGGACGCACATTGCAGTTTTCCTTAAACATTCTGATAGTGTTCTTCTAATGACAATAGTTAGAATAAATTGTCCTAATGCTCACAGAACTTATGTTCATGTATTCGATTGTTCACTAAAATTTAAGATGTCGAGTTTTGAATTTGGGAATAAAACACACAATAAGCTTAATTAAATGCATGTTTGACACTCTTTAATTTATTTTATGATTTGCTACATGATTATTTTTAATTACACATTTTATATATATCAATTTTTTTTTTCAATTTTTAACAACATATTTTTCAAAAAATTACTATTTGGGACACTTTTTATTCTATCAAAATGGTTGTCAAACAGACTTTAAATGGATTGTGTGTATTGTTACAAAAACTCAATTTTTAATTAATTTTATTATGTGTTTCATTACAAAATTCAAATTTTATTTTAATTTTATTTTAACAACGAAACACACAATAAATTTGAATTTTTAAAATGATGAAAATATTTTAAATTTTACAAAATTATGTTAAAATTAGATTTAACTATTGTGTAATTGAGAAATAATTTCTCGTGGAATCGACAATCCGGAGCATTTGTCTACATTATTACTTTTAGAAGACTCGTGCACTTGCGGCATACATTTTTTAACTAACACCAATTCGATGTTACTTTTATAAGTTTAATGGCCAAAATTCGAATGCCTCAAATTTTTGTGAGCAATTTAAAACGTTTTTAAAGTTTAGTGCATTCCATTAGCCTCGTACTAATTTTGTTCACGGTTTGGGACATTTAAGTCCAATAGCTAGCTAATAAACCCTAAATCGAGAGCAAAATTGGTACTTTTTCTTTAGAAATTCAGTTGAAGATCATTCTCCAAGCCTAAACGTTTATATGTAATTTCAATTTTCGATCATAATGACACTGCATATCTTCAAAAATCTCATCTTTTTCTCTTCCAAGAACCCTTCATTTCTGTACAAATCACATGTTTCTTTCGTATTTTTCTCAACCTCGCAGAAAAGGGAAACGAAAAATACCTTCGAGTACTATTTTCTGCTATGGAAACACAGGTTTTCTCCTTGAAGCTGCTTAACAAGTTGCCTCTGTTTTAACGTTTATAAAGAATCTGGAAAAATCGAATTCAATACTATTGTTCCTCAAAGGGATTGGTTTTACAATAAAATCATTTTGAGAAAATGGTGAGAAATCGGCGTGGGTTGCTCGCTGCATGTCTTGAGTAAACAATGAAACCCAAAATTAAGATTTTACAAGATTTGGGCTTTTCTGCTGAAGACATTGCTGAGATAATTTCAAATACCCCATCGATTTTGTATCGCAGCTTGGATAATGGTGTCATTCCATCATTATCAGTGTTGATGAGCTTGTTGGGATCCAGCGCGGAGGTAGCTGAGGTTTTTAGGATTTCTGGATGGTACTTGAGATCTGATTTGAAAAAGATTTTGGTAGCCAATATTGAAATCGTAAAGAGTTGTGGTGTAGACATGGAGCAAATCAGAATGCATCTATATAATTTTCCAAGGTTTCTCTTGCGTACTACAACAGATGTGAAAAAATTTGTTAAAAAGGTTGATGCGATGTGGACTTGTAGAAGTTCCAGATTGTTTATTCATGCTGTTCGGGTTGTTAGTTCGATGGCTGATGAGAATTGGGAACTAAAGTTAAAGCATTTTAGCGATTTGGGGTTTTCAAAAGATGACAGTTTGAAAATGTTTAAAAAGTTCCCAGCTGTGTTTGCTGTATTGCAGGGGAAGCTGAAGGAAGTAAAAGAGGTTTTGCTTGCCACAGAGAAGTCTGATATTTCTTATGTTGATAACAATCCAGGATCTTTTATTTGCAGTCTTGAAAAGTAGATTAAACCCCGAATGCAAGTTTTAGGAATTTTGGATAGTAGGAATTTGATTAAAAAGTGGCCTAGTCTTGCAACAATTACTAAAATGCCAGAGAGCAAGTTTTGGAGAAATTTGTTCAGCCTTATTTAAATGAAGTCGGGGAAGTAGATATGGCAAATAGTGCACTCAACGGCAAAAGAAATAAGAGAAATTGAGGTAAGTATGAGTTAAACCAACACAATTGTGGATGCCAATATATATTTAATAGTGGTTTCAAACTCGGTAGAGGAGGAGGCTTGTGGTAGATTGATAGCCTAATCCTTGTATAACTGACACTGGAACGTTCTAAGTAGCGATGAATTGAATGGAATGGATAACACAATTTATTAAGATTGTTTTGGCTTGCGTAATCAGGTAAAAATGGAATAGGTACTTCGCCTCTTCACATTTTCCTTCCATCTATTTTGTATTCCTAGATTTCAATATATGCTCTGAAAATGAATTATGTAATTCTTTTGGAGCCTGTTTGAAATGAAGATAACACTGCTTATTGAATGTATATGTTATCTACTCTTTGATATGCATACATTGTTTAATATATTTTTTCATGCAGATCCACATATATAAAATAGACTAAGTATCTTGAGGAGTAAATGAGTCCTCCTTGAAAGATGCTGTAAATAGTGGCATACTTCCTGTATTTAAATTTTGGCTTTGGTTCATAGCAGGGAGTTGATACTGCTTCTCCAGAATTGCTGTTGGACTGCTACTGTATCCACATCTATTTCGTCAACAATCTGTTATTTCTATGTGCATGTGAACTCTTCTCAAAATTATGCATAATTTTTATAATTCTGTTTTGCTACACTTTCATCTTGGTTGATAGCTTTTTTTACATCACATGATGTGGCACATAGTTTTGCCATTGATTTGAACAACACTTATTCAAATCAACGGTCTTGATTTTTCCACATCAAAAAATGTCAAATCAGTTGTACAACTAGCTTAATTCTTTTAAATTTTGTTTGAAAGTTTTTTGACTTGAACATGCTTATTTTCTGAAATTATTTGATTTTTACGGATGAAAAGTGTATCTGTATATTTTTGTCTTCTTTTTGATGGGTTTCTTAAGAATTTGAGGTATTATTTTTGTTTAGGTTTCTTGTTTTCAGGCTTTTAGCAGCTCTTGAATTTGATAATTAATTTATTTTCCGTTTAGAATATGATTGTTTAACTTTTCTCACTGTCTATGTTAATTGTTATATATATTAAGTGAAAATGATTGATGTATTAATGCTAATTGTTCAATTGTGTGGGAAGGTTAACGGATTTTATAATGTAGTTTTGATACCTGAGCAAAATGAAAATGCACAAGGAAATGTTGAATGCATTTCGGCTTCCTTTTCGCAATAGAACACTGTTAAGTTACTGGCTTCCCTTTCTTTAACATGTGAAAGCAAGTTTGTTCGTAAATGGTTGAACTACATAAAGTGACAGGAAAATAATCTTAAAATTTCATAAGTTTCTTTTTTTATTTTGCTTTGCCATTCATTTCATAGCATATTCGTTGAATGCTTTGTGCTTTGTCCATTCACTTCGTCGTATCAAGTATACATTGCTGGTGAACGTGTTAGTGTATTTTAGCATGAAAAAGTATCCTTTCTTTTTTGTGAAGCCAAAACTGAAACGATGTTATTTGATTGGGGATTAATTAAAAGAGTAACCTTTCTAAAGAGATGTTCACAATGAAGTGTTCATATTTTAATCTTTGATCCCATCATGTCCTTGTCTCCCCTCGTTGCCAATCCTAATCATTAGATAATGGATAATGCTATTCATCTAGACACTAGACTTTTTTAAACATTGGATAGTGCGGCTCATTGGTCGAGTCTAGATGAATAGTATTTATTACTCTTGGATGATGATAACCATTTGATATCATGTTGTTATGTTCTATTTTACAAGTGGAAAATGATTTTACAGTCTACATTTTCTACATAAAATGGTTGACTGTCCCTTTTTTATTTTTTTGGTAAGGCCTGTGTTCTCATTTAAATGCGTTATGGAGTTCTGCCTTCGATGAAAAAGATAGATTGAAAGCAATTAAATTTCGAAACTTGAGTTTTTAACGAGAGTAGTAGAAGTTTTATTTTGTGGCTGCCGACAATGGCGGTTTGATTTTCTACGGTCACACTGTAATTATTATTTAGACCTTTAATATCTATGGCAAATATATCTTCAACATTTAACGTCGAACTTTTCAGTCCCCAACCTTTAGTATAATTTGTATAGTTTGTCCTTTTTACATAATTTCATTTACTCATTTTGGTCCACCCCCAAATTAAAAAGGAAAATGCTATGGGTACGAAAGTGTTCCCATAGGGGTGTCCATAAAGGACACCAATTTGTTGGGGGGCTGTTGCCAACGCCTATGGATACACTTATGTACGGTACCCATGGCAAAACCCAATTAAAAATGACTGGTGGAAGATTACTTCCAAGTATATTTGTAGTAGTACTTGCAGGGATATTGAAGCTGCATTTAAAAGGTGTCAAAAGGCAGAGATGTTACATTTAAAAAAGTTGTATGAACATAAATACTTCAATGCAAGCATCAAGAACTACATATAAGAATTTCTGGTCCAGCCATATGAAAAACCTGCTCACTATATTAGATCTAAATTTTGAAACAAAATATTAAAAAAACCACTGCAATTGCCAAGAACTTCATTGCAGCTGCTTCTTACAAAGAAATTACATGTAAAAAAAACTATGCTATAAAGCTGCCCAATCAATCTCATACGATGGATATTTCTCCAACAAACACGTTTTCCAAATGCACTCGTCCATTAACGTAAGATACAAAAAAGAGGCATTTCCGTGCACAAATTGAACACGTCTTCTTTGAAGCCATTATTTTTTAAAGAATGATGCTATCAGACATTTCCGGGCACAAACTATACTATATTTACAGCCACGTAATGTTATACCTTCATATATAATCCAAACCTGTGGGTTACAACATATAATTTTGAAATCTGTCATAGATTCAGTCTCACCGACCACAAATTAGAAACCGTTTTCCATGAAAAAAATGTTGTCTGTTGACCAAAAAAATGAAATTTTGGTGGTAATAAATGTCCTGTGTCCTGCATTGAATTATGTTGAAAAATGATGCAGGGTTTGGTAGGAACGTAGCTATATATAATTCTAGTAGGTCTAATCTTTGGTTGCATAAGAAGAGAGGCAAAAACTAGCAGCAATGGTGGTGAAGGTGTATGGTGAATATGCTTCAAGTAAGCGTGTAATTGTTTGCCTAGTTGAGAAAGAGATTGAATTTGAGGTGGTTGATATCGATCTCTTCAAAGGAGAGAACAAAAGCCCTGATTATCTCGAGTTGCAGGTATTCTTCTCTTATCCTTCTATATTTCTTCCCTATGAAAATTGATGGGATTCACTCTGTCATCTTGCAAACTTTTGCAGCCTTTCGGGCTTCTTCCTGTCATCCAAGATGGAGACTACACTTTATATGGTAAAAACTCTGACTCTTACTTTTGTTTCATACACTCTACTGGGCATGACAAGATTAAAGAAGAAAAATGAGTTATAAATCTCGAATTATTACAACATTATACTTCATATTTTGTGCAGAATCCAGGGCTATAATCCGGTACTATGTAGAAAAGTACAAATCTCAAGGAACTGAACTGTCTGGAAAGACAATGGAGGAGAAGGGCAAAGTAGAACAATGGTTAGAAGTGGAAGCACACAATTTTCACCCTCCAATTTACACCTTAGTGCTTCATACAGTTTTCAGCTCCAAACTGGGAATCACACCAGATCAGAAAGTCATTCAAGAAAATGAGGCGAAACTGGGGAAGGTTTTGGATATCTACGAGGAAAGGTTGTCGACCAGCAAATACTTGGCTGGGGATTTCTTCAGCCTGGCTGATCTTAGCCACCTTCCATTTGGTTATTACCTGTTGAATGGTGCTGGGAAAGGGTACATAATTAGCGATAGGAAACATGTGAGTGCATGGTGGGATGATATCAGCAACAGGCCATCTTGGAAGAAAGTTGTCCAACTCTTTCCTTATCCAACTTAAGAGTTGCATCAATAAAATTTTAAGGCTCCCCATAATAAAGATTTCAGCTTTTCATGTAGTAAGAGTCGACTAGTTGGGTTGGTGGGTTAGCATTAATTGTTCTTGTCTGTGTGCTATTGAAGTCAAAAATATGAAAACCTAAGCAGTGTCCAACTTCTTGATGATTGTGGTGCTCATTTCATATCCTTGACAGCATTTCAAGTTTTGAAAATTTTGATGGTGGTTTTAGTCACTGGCTCAGAGTGACTTATTCTCTCATCCCCTACGCCAAACCATGAAACATACTACGATCTGAAACAGATATGTTACCATGATTCATCTGCAATTTAGTTATATAGGTCTTGCCAACTCAATCAACATCAAATACACGGGCATATAACAAATGCTGCGTTAAGATTGTCATAAACTACAACTATTTACAACAAATGCCATATTAATCTGTTGTTCGTGAGTTTGAGCCCCCAAGTAAAAGACTCACTCTTCTGATAAGCTCATAGAATAGAGTTAAATCCGAGTTTTGCTACTTCAAGAATAGTAGCTTTGCATTTCCCCGAGTAAAAGACTCGCTCTTCTGATAAGCTTATAGAATAGAGTTAAATCCGAGCTTTGCTACTTCAAGAATAGTAGCTTTGCATTTCTCAACGTCTTTTCCATAAGCTCCGCAACTTATAAAAACAATCAAATTATGGTACAAATAAATGATGAAATAAACAAGAAGCGGTTTTATAAAAATGTTTGAATCAACTTCTAAATTTTTATATATTGTACAAAATGCATTAATTAACATGTTATGGCTTAAATACTACAAATATTGTTGTTTTTTATATCCAATAAATTCCGAGCTATGATTTAAAACGTTGGAATATACTTTCATAGGCTTCATCCAATGGTGAATGGATTACCAACAACAAAGTCCAAAGGTCCGGCCCGAAAATAATGTGTACTATTGAAAGTAACTTAAAAAATTAATGTTACTTACGGCCAATGTATTTATCGATTGGATGACTTTTAATCTTGGCTCATTTAACTCCTTTATTGGTCCAACTAAAGCCTAACCTATTCTTATACGTACATTGCTTAACCTAGCCATTTTCTTGTGTGATTTATGTGAACTTTGAGAAAGATGTGGCTGCCATATTGCTGAGGAAAACCGGCTGCCATTTGAAGAAGAAAAACCGGGGACTTCCCTTTGATTTTTTGGTCTCCTCTTTGTGCCTTCATTCATTGTTTTTCTCGTGCATTTGTGGCTTGCATAGAATTCAGTAAAATAATGACCTTATATGTACATTGCTTAACCTAGCCTTAATCTCTATTTTTTTACTTCTAAGAGAATCAATGATAATCTCAGGTGTTATGGTGTCCCTACAGTACTTAATCACATTCTTAACCTTCTTATATGAGTCAAGCATAGAATTCAGTAAAATAATGACCTTATATGTTTCAAATATCTTCTCATCACTATTAACAATATTTTGAACAAACTTGTTAAAACATCGAAATTGTCTTCAAGATTTTTGAAAGATTCATTTTAAAATTAAAAAATCATTCAAGCAAATGCAACTTATTTGAAGTAAACTTAAACAAATATAAGTCTTCCAACATTTTCCAAATTCTTTTTGTAAAATCAAGTTTTTCAGCTTTTATTAAAACAACATCGGATAGGTATAAAATAATTGAAGTGTAAACAAGTTCGTCATATATTATTAATTTTTTTCTTCTGCTAAATTTGTAGGAAATTTGCCATTTATGATTTTTGAAACATTTTGTTGAACCAAAATCCTCATTTATCTTTTATTGCCAAATGAAAAAAAAAATCCTTTTTTCATCGAAAATTTTAACTTCGAAATGTGATGATATTTTGAAAAATAGAACCACCAAAATACACAAATAGGTCACATAAAATAATCATAAGGTATTAATATACAGCGCTCTGGATTCCCAATATTTTTTGAGATTCATGATCTCAGTATCAAGGGAATGATCAAAAGAGTTAGGTCCAGGTGTTCTATCAGAATAATAACATGAGGTATGTCAACTAAATCAATTTCTCAGACAATGTAGGCAATTAAATATAGAAGCAATTATCAACATGCAGTTAAATTCAACACTTCAAATACAGTAAATAATTCCTAAATTTCTAGCACAAATAATGATTATCTCACACGGTAACCCCAATCCTAATGTTAACCTACACGATGACTCGCTAATGCTGAAATTAAACGGGATAAGCCAATATACCAAAGCACACCAAGATTGAAGGTCCACAAATATTGAGAGATGCGAATTTACCAAACTTTAGGTCTATCACTAGTCACCCCAAAACTTTTGTCAACGGCGATAACACAAAACTGCACGCGGCACCCATACGTCGAGGGTAAAATCGTCCAATTTTTACTATACTGCTCGAAACAAAAATTCGATAACACTGCAACGTCCGTCTAGTCGTCGAGAAGAAATAGTCTTTTGGAACCACCGCCTAAAACCGTCTGACGTGCCTCACCGACGTTCCGTGGGTGGCCTCTACGCGCCCATAAAACAACAAAAAAGATCCAACGGCCTTGATTTTCTTTTGGACAGTTTCTAGAATCTATTTTTCAGTTCCGTTCTCTCCCAATTTTCAGCCCAAAATTACCAAAAAAAAATCTCAGATTATCACCTGCCTAAAGCTCTGTTACCATTTTTCGCGGAATTGATCTTCAATTTGTCGAATTCTGGCTCAATTTAAACTTATGAATCAATATCAAAGAATCAATTAAAACTGCGACCCATTACTTGTATTCACTTATGGTTGCTT
>CAIGRK010084181.1:0-10580 GCA_903798315.1 Fraxinus greggii
AGAATTGCCCTCACCTTATTAAGTGGATCTTGTATATATCACCAGCCAATGTGGGACTCTAATACGCCCCCTCACGCATAGCGTGGACCATGACAAACAACTGTGAACAAATCGATATTGGGTGCATCCAACATTGCAAAATTGGACCGCTCTGATACCATATTAGAAAGGATATTGGGCCTAACTCAACCTAACAAAATCGGCTTGTTAGGGGAGGATTGCCCGCACCTTATTAAATGGATCTTGTACATATCACCAGCCAATGTGAGACTCTATTAGTGTACGATGAGATTGTCCCCATCATGGTTTCTTCACACCCTAACTTCATATTGGTCGGTCCCATTCTACTTTGACTGGTTGTTTGTGTGCCAAGTGTCTATCCTCCCCCATCTCGTTGATTGATTATGAGTCTATTCGTCACATGCACTGCATTGCTTGAAATTTACGTGGATATGAAATTGAATTGATAATAAACTTATTTGATGTATTCGTCTTTTCTGATTAGTGGACATAGAAAATTGCAATAGTTCCATACCATAACAACAAACCATTCCATAACAAGGTCTATGGTACATAATTTTTCTAAAAGAAAAACATAAATTTGCTTCTATTTTAAGTTCGACCAAACAAGATTGTCTGAAAATCACAAACACAGTCAAGTGGCCAAATCTTTCCTACAAACGTACGGGGGGCGGGGACCAGGAGTGTTTAAAAAATTGAGAACCCTTCCCTCTCTAGTTTCAAAACTCTCCCGCCATTGACACCCTTATATAAGCTAAACTGGTCATCACAGATTACAGAGAGATTGGTCAATTGGGCAGATTTCATTTAGACGCAAAAAGCCCAAAAACAAAAGTGAAAAATTAGGGTTCTTGAAGGCGGCACTTGGAAAAAATGGTATCTGCTGCTCTGTCAGAATCGATGGATTCCGATGCCGGTAATTTTTTCTTCTCTCTCTTTTGCTTATGCATGCGTTAATTAGATTTTAATGTAAATGACGATTGCATTTTTTTACATCTGTCTGACTTTGTATATTGACAAACAATCTGTTTTGGCATGTATCTTGATGAATTTACTATTGTTGCAATTTGTTTGTTTGCTTGATATAGAATCTAGGGTATGTACCCACTGTAATTTCTGTATGCACTTTGAAGCAGGGGCGGAGCCACCATCTGATCTTTTTTTGTTTTTATAATTTTTTTTTCTTTTTTCTTTTTTGACATCATTTCACGACTTAAATGCTAATCTTCTAGATCTTCCCACATTTCAGCCTTTCCTCTTCCCCCAAATCTGAATCTCATTCCGGCAAAATCCCAAAATGAAATCCTTTGGCCCTTCAATCTCTTTCTCCAACTGATTCTTCACTGTCTCACACAGTCTCCCTTCTTCAATTTTGGTCTGTCGCTTCCTTCCAAAACCCTTTGGCTGCTCACCAGTCGACTTGCTAGGGTTACGTAACTCGTTTGCCTTTTTTATTTTATTTTATTAATATTCTAATATCTTTTATGCTTGATATAAATTTAGTTTCTTTTATGCTTGATGTAAAATTGATTAGGATTTATTTGACTCGAAATTTTGAAAACCAATTGATAATTTATTACTTGACTTTAAACTTTATTGATCACTTAGGCAATTAATTATTTCTGATGTCCTAAGGTGATTCTAATTAAACTAAAACAATCCATAACAAATGGTAGCTAAAAAGCAGTTTTTGTGTACAACTATTAATAAATCTTGGGTTTACTGCTTACCACTGTGTTTCTTTGCACGCGCTGTCCCACCATAGCATTTTTAGACCGCATAGTATTGAGAGATGTGAAGCATATGTACGTGCAAGCAGCATTTGGTTGGACGGCTGACTTCAAAGGCCTCATGTGAACTAAATAAAACTGTGTTAGTTGGTATCTTGTGCTTGTGCCCAGTTCAATTAATACTTATTCCATTGAACTTGATCATGTGGTTGAAATATTAACTCTTACAATATAAAAATGTTGGACAAGCTTCTAACACTATTAGTTGGTGTTGTACACTTCACAAGCATGTCCAAAATTTAAAATTTGAATTATAGACAAAATGATTTGGAAATCAACTAAGGAGATTTACTGTATTCACAAAACAATAAGTAATTGCTACTATTATTTTTACCGTTGCCAATTAAAAATTTTAGTGTTGCCCGTTAAAATTTTTCTTGTGAGTAGGAGCTCACTTATAAGATCAAATTCACTACATCGAAGATGACCCTATTTTTTAACCTGGAAATTCTTGGATTTGGTCGTAGGATGAAGCATGGTGACTTGCCAACTTCTTGTAAACAACTTCTATCAGTTGGACGATAGATATTTCATATAGTAGATGTTATGGATAAGTCCATATAAATTATAAGTAGCTCTCAAATATGGAATTTTATGATATATGCACGTGATTCTTTCAACTGTGGGCTTTTATGGAATCTGGTGACGAATAACTATTGTAATTAATGTTTTGGTGTTACTCTGCCCTGAAGTTGATATCACTTCTCTAATAAAAGGGTTTCTGAGTGCCTGAATTTTCATCAAATCCACTGTGTTATTAATATGGTCAAGCATCTAGGAACTGTTTAGATATATGGTTAACTTCCTGATGCTGGCCTGTTTCTCAGTAACATTATTGACATTGTGATATTTTCTTTTGTTTATCAATGGTTAAAAATGTATTCAGTTTTGTTGTCATTTAAATAATGGACTTTAAACATTGCCATTATTACCATTTACAAATTGTACTTTAAAACATCTTTTATTAACCGGCCAGCAAAGTCTGTGTGCTTCACTTAGTTTCTAAATTGGTTATATTCCATGACAGTTATAATTGTTTTAAAAGTGTGGAAATTCAATTAAATTTTTCCTTTTCTTTACAAATGTTCTTATTTTGTTACCGTTTCCTCTCAATTCAATAGATTGATCACTAGTTGCCTAATGTAACGTAACGTATGGCATTTTTTATTATATTCGAGTGCTCTTTTAACCTGAATTTTCGTGACTTTGATCTCTTGTTATATAGGGATGACAAAGAAAAAAATGATATATTCTGTGTTTTTGAATGAAGGGGCAGCTGAACAAAAACAAAGAAAGAGACTTGCTTCTCAAACTGCTGAGGAGCCCAGCGATTCACGTAAAATGCCAAAGAGAGCTGCTGCCTGTTTAAACTTTAAGGAGAAACCTCTTCGTATATCCAAAAAAGACTCAGTTATTGAAACAAATAAAGACAGGGGTGTAGAGGAAGAAGATCTAGCTGTTCGTCTGACAGCTGGAAAAGAAGATGGCCGCCCATGTAGAAGACTTGTCGATTTCATTTTGCACAATAAAGACGGAATCTCACAACCTTTTGAAATGTTGGAAGTTGATGACATTTTTATCTCTGGTCAAATCTTACCACTTGAAGAAAGTGCTGACGTAGAAAAACTAAAGGGTGTCAGATGTGAAGGCTTTGGACGAATAGAAGAATGGGCAATCTCTGGTTATGAAGATGGATCACCAGTTATATGGGTGTCAACGGTTATGGCAGATTATGATTGTATCAAACCATCAAGTAGTTACAAGAAGTTCTATGATCATTTCTATGCAAAGGCTAGTGCATGTGTGGAGGTTTACAAGAAACTCTCAAGGTCTTATGGAGGGAATCCTGATATAACCCTTGATGAATTGCTTGCTGGGGTTGTCCGTGTAATGAGTGGTATGAAGTTCTTCTCCCGTGGTGTATCTATCAGGGATTTCATTCTTTCTCAGGGCCAGTTCATCCATAACCAACTTATAGGTTTGGATGAGACATCAAAGAAGACTGATAAGTTATTTGTTGAGCTACCTGTTCTTGGTGCCTTAAGGGATGAAAGCAGCAATCTAGTAGATCTTGCACAAGCTCAGCCAGAATCTTTGCACAGGAGTCTGAAAATTGGTCCAAAATCTGGAGATCAAGAAAACAAAATGAATAAATCTGCTACATCTTGTCCAGATGAAGAAAATGAAGATTTAAAATTGGCAAGGTTATTACAGGAAGAAGAGCACTGGCACTCGATGAAGCAGAAGAAAAATCACAGTTCAGCACCATCCAGCAAATACTATATTAAGATCAACGAGGATGAAATCGCAAATGACTACCCGTTACCTGCATATTACAAGACATCCAGTGTAGAGACAGATGAGTATATGGTCTTTGACCATGGCGTTGGCCATGTTGATGAATTGCCAAGAAGCATGCTCCACAACTGGGCTTTGTACAACTCAGACTCTAGACTGATTTCACTAGAGCTCCTCCCCATGAAACCTTGTGCTGAAATTGATGTGACCATATTTGGGTCTGGGGTTGTGACTACTGATGATGGTTCTGGATACAATTTTGACGGCGAGGCTGCTCATTCTTCATCAAGTGGTTCTGCGACTACTGAAGTTGAGGGCATTCCAGTTTATTTGNGGCTTTGTACAACTCAGACTCTAGGCTGATTTCGCTAGAGCTCCTCCCCATGAAACCTTGTGCTGAAATTGATGTGACCATATTTGGGTCTGGGGTTGTGACTACTGATGATGGTTCTGGATACAATTTTGACGGCGAGGCTGCTCATTCTTCATCAAGTGGTTCTGCGACTACTGAAGTTGAGGGCATTCCAGTTTATTTGAGTGCAATTAAGGAGTGGATGATTGAGTTTGGATCCTCGATGGTTTTTATTTCAATACGGACTGATATGGCCTGGTATACCTTTTTGTCCCTCCTTTCCATTCATCAAAATTAATACCTCTATATATGCCCCCTTGCTCCCGCATTTTTTTTCCCGGATGTGCATGGTTAGTTTTTCTCTTAACTAAGAAAGCATTTTTTAGAAACATTTTAAGGCTTTGATTTGATATATTACTTGTATTGCATGAAGTGTATCTGCTTGTCTATAAATATGTAGTTTAACTCCGAAATTTGTTGCCACAAAGGAAGTGTCTTGGATATAGCATAGTGAATTTAGCAGAAGTTAAGATTACTGTGAGTAGTTTGAGAACAGATATCATTTTTTTGGATCATTTAAGTGCATTGTAATGCTTTTTCATGAATGACTGGAGTTATTTTCCTCCAATTTCTTCAGGTATAGGCTTGGAAAGCCCTCAAAACAATATGAGTCTTGGTATAAACCAGTTCTCAAAACGGCAAGGCTTGCAATTACTATAATTTCTTTGTTAAAGGATCAGACCCGGGTTGCAAGGCTTTCTTTTATGGATGTCGTCAAGAAGGTGTCAGATTTTGACAAAGATCACCCGGCTTATGTATCATCTAACCCAGGTGTAGTAGAAAGATATGTGGTTGTACATGGACAGATAATTCTGCAGCAATTTTCAGAATATCCTGATCAAAATATTAAGAAGTGTGCATTTGTGATTGGCCTAACCAAGAACATGGAAGAGAGGCACCATACTAAATGGCTTGTCAAGAAGAAGAAGCTTTTGCTGAGGGGTGAGCCAAACCTGAATCCCAGAGGTGCAATGGCACCTGTCATTTCTAAGAGGAAGACTATGCAGGCAACAACAACCAGACTAATCAACAGAATCTGGGGGGAATACTATTCAAATTACTCACCAGATGAATTGAATGAGGGAATAAATTGTGAGGTTAAAGAGGATGATGACGTTGAAGAGCAAGAGGAAAAAGAGGATGAAGTTGAAGAGCAAGAGGAAAAGGAGGATGATGATGCTCTGGAGAACTTGGTAGTTCCAGAAAAAACTCAGACACCTTGCTCCGCACCTAAACGAACTAAGTCATGTTCAAGTAACAAGGAAACTAAATGGGATGGGGAATCTTTTGGCAAAAAATCTACAGGTGAATCTTTATATAAACAGGCCATAGTCCAGGGAGATGTCATAACAGTTGGTGGGGCAGTTTTGGTACTAGTTGATGAATCCGATGATCTTTCAGCCATCACTTTTGTGGAGTACATGTTTGAAAGGTTAGATGGGAGTAAAATGTTTCATGGAAGAATAATGCAGAGAAGCTGCCAAACAGTATTAGGAAATGCGGGGAATGAAAGGGAAATATTTCTTACAAATGAGTGCATGGACTTTGAACTGGAAGACATAAAACAAATCATAACAGTGGATATAAGATCGATGCCTTGGGGTCATGAACACAGAAAAATGAATGCCAATGCTGATAAAGTTGATAGAGCAAGGGCAGAAGAAAGGAAGAAAAAAGGCTTGCCAATTGACTATTACTGTAGAAGTTTGTATTGCCCTGATAGAGGTGCTTTCTTCACTCTTCCATTTGGTTCAATGGGTCTTGGATCTGCCTTTTGTGATTCTTGCAAAATAAAGGATGATGATGGTGATAAAGGAAGTTTTAAAATGAATGCATCAATGACCACTTTTATATACCGAGGAACTGAATATTTTACATATGACTATGTCTATGTTAGCCCTAGTTACTTTTCTTCAGAAAGGGAGGGTGAAATTTTCAAGGGTGGAAGAAATGTGGGATTGAAGGCATATGTTATATGTCAGCTAACTGAAATTACTGGGCCAAAACGATCTAAACAAGATGATGCAAGTTCTATTCATGTCAAAGTCAGAAGGTTTTTCAGGCCAGAGGACGTCTCAGTTGAGAAAGCATGCTCTTCAGATATTCGAGAGGTAGATAGTTTATACCATAAACTGACCAGGATATTTTATGTCTACATTACTAATACTTAGACTAAGTCAGTACACACATGATTATCTTGATTATTGAATATAAACTTTGATAGATTACAAGGTTGTGGATATTGAGCCCCCGTTTGGCCCTCATTATTTGACATTTTAATGGTTGGAATAGTTTTTTTTTTTTTGGAAAATGTGTAGTTAAAAAAGAAGAAATTTTTTTGGGATTGTGTAATATTATTTTGTTGGAGAATGTGTGGTTGATAAGAGAGAAAAATGTATTATAATTTTAGTAGGGGTGTTTGGCCCGAATTTCATTCTGATATTTTTGATCATTTGCTGTTTTCTCTGGGTGGTTGGTCAGATCTATTATTCTGAAGAAATGCATACTGTACCAGTTGATATGATTGAAGGAAAATGTGAGGTCAGGAAAAAGCAAGACCTGCCTCAGGATGTCCCTGCAATCTTTGAGCATGTTTTCTTCTGTGAATATCTGTATGATCCTTCCAAAGGATCCATCAAGCATGTAAGTATCCACTCCTTTTCCAGTATTGCATTCTGACTAGAATTATTTTTACCCTCATTCTATTTCCAGTTTGTTGGCTATTTATCTCAGTTCCTTTCTAATTCCAATTTCTTGCATTCTGGTTAATATCCAAATGCTGGCCACGAACAGTTGCCTTCTCACATTAAACTGCTGTACTCATCTGGGAAGTTGAATGATGATGCAATGTCTTGGAAGAAAAAGGGTAAAGGTAAAGAAGGAGAGAATGATTCGGAAGAAGGGAAACTAAAAGAAGCATTGCAAGAAAACAGCTTGGCTACTTTAGATATATTTGCTGGTTGTGGTGGCTTATCTGAGGGACTGAAGCAATCAGGCAACCTTCATTGTTTATTGCATTAAATAAAGGGTTTTGCTACTTGTACACTAGGGTTGACACCCCGGTGTACAGCCCCACTCACAAATGTGGGGCCCACGATTTTTTTATTGGGTGTGGGCCCCTCTATTTGTGAGGGGCTACAAGTAGCAAAACCCTTAAATAAAAGGTATAAATTCCTTGTAAGCAGTCTCTGATTTGCTTATCATGCCTCTAATCCTCAGGCTCATCTGTTACAAAATGGGCTATAGAGTACGACGAGGAGGCTGGAAAAGCATTTAAACTCAATCATCCCGAGTCAACGGTGTTTGTGAACAATTGCAACGTCATCCTGAGGTTAGACTTGCCGTGTTTTATAATACTCTCTTTCTACACACAAAACACAATGTTATTAGTGAACCAAGATTAGATATTGGAAATGGAAAAATAACCAGATATGATGCAGGGCAATCATGCAGAAGTGTGGGGATGTAGATGACTGCATTTCAACCACTGAGGCTACTGAATTGGCTGCATCTCTTGGCAAGGAGGAGATTGATAATCTGCCACTGCCAGGAGATGTGGACTTCATAAATGGCGGGCCTCCTTGTCAGGTTTGGTTGAGCAATGTGGTTCATAGATCCTCACAAATAGATAACAATTAACTATTGTTACTAATGAAGATACAATTCGTCTTGCAGGGTTTTTCTGGAATGAACAGATTCAATCAGAGCACCTGGAGCAAAGTTCAATGTGAGATGATTTTAGCATTTCTATCCTTTGCAGAGTACTATCGTCCGAAGTTTTTTCTCCTTGAGAATGTGAGGAACTTTGTGTCTTTCAATCAAGGACAGACATTTCGCTTAACTTTAGCATCTCTTCTTGAGATGGGATATCAGGTAAAATACTGTTGTATTCATACGATAATCAAATTCTGAAATCAATGCCGAAAAATATTTGCATTTATTTTTTCTTCTCATGGACAGGTGAGATTTGGTATCCTTGAAGCTGGTGCATATGGAGTTCCTCAGTCTAGGAAGCGAGCATTCATATGGGCAGCATCTCCGGAAGAGGTTCTGCCTGAGTGGCCAGTACCAATGCACGTCTTTGCTGCTCCAGAGTTGAAAATAACATTATCAGGAAATTCTCAATATGCTGCTGCTAGGAGTACCACAAAAGGTGCTCCATTTCGTTCTCTTACAGTTAGAGATACTATTGCAGATCTCCCACCTGTGGGAAATGGTGCATCAGTTATGACTTTACAGGTACTAGTTTTGTTTGTGCCATACGAAATAGATTAATGAAAAGTGAGCAACTGAACTATACAACTTCCGATGAATCACTCTTGCTTTTTGATTTTTGATGCAGTATAAAGGTGAACCTATTTCATGGTTCCAGAAGAAAATCCGGGGTAACATGGAGATAATAAATGATCACATAGCAAAAGAAATGAATGAGCTTAATCTGATCAGGTGTCAAAGAATCCCCAAGCGCCCAGGTGCCGATTGGCGTGACCTTCCAGATGAAAAGGTATCAGACATTTAACTAAATAACCCATTAACTGGAAACTTTTGACAGATTTTATGGTACTGTCGATTTATATTTTGCTAGCGTACTGTTAAACTTGTTTTGTGTCAATTTGTAGGTCAAATTATCTAATGGCCAAATGGTTGATCTGATACCATGGTGCTTGCCAAATACAGCCAAGAGGCACAATCAATGGAAGGGGCTTTTTGGAAGGTTGGATTGGGAGGGAAATTTTCCAACTTCCATAACAGACCCCCAACCAATGGGTAAAGTGGGAATGTGCTTCCATCCCGAGCAAGATAGGATCGTCACCGTTCGGGAATGTGCACGCTCTCAAGTAAGTATACTTGTCTGATTTGCTCAATAATATGCAAAATGTACTTAGACGAGATATATTATTGGGGTTGATTTCGTCGAGCTACTGGAAACTTGGATGCAGTACTTCTTTCAATGGCCCGAAATACTTATTACCAATTAAACTTTATCAATCGATGCAGGGTTTCCCAGACAGCTATCAATTTTATGGTACAGTTCTAAACAAGCACCGGCAGATTGGAAATGCTGTTCCTCCTCCTCTGGCATATGCACTGGGAAGAAAATTGAAGGAAGCAATTGAGAGTAAAAGGTCTATGTAGCAAGTCTGCTCGTGTCTTTCTTAAAGAGATTTTGTAGATAATTCTTCTTCCCTCATAATTTTATGGGATTATTTTTAGTAGCATTCACAGAATTCAGAAAATTGTCATTTCACATCAGTTTTGTGGTTTAATGTAAAAACTTCTGCTAATGACGTCTGTGTACAAGTTACAACTTCTGCAAATTATTTCTTTTGAAAGACTTGTGTGAATGGAGCTATTTGAGTTTAACTGGTTCAGTTAAGTTAAAGTTGATCTAGTTTTTGCAACATTAAACATAATAAAGAAAGCCACTCTGATGTATGACAATTGGCGTTAGAGTCTGAGGAAGAATTGGATCGAAAATTGGCGAACATAGCTGTTCCGAAGAAATGAGCATTACTTTTTGCACCGATGTCAGATTTTCTATTATAATATATTTTCGAAAACGTCTTTCAGTGCTCTAGACCGTTCCTTCCCCGGGTCCCTCGGTTGAGGTTATTTTCAGCTTCAAATTTGCAGTTTAAGGCATGTTATCGGGTCGTCAAAGTTTTTATCGTTATTTTTGATTTCTAGTAGATGTCTATTTTGGTCTTTTTGTTTATATTAGGGTTTCCAGAGACTATTTAAGAGTCCTTATGTTTTTTGAATTCGATTATTGAATTATTTGGAGGTTATTATTTTCTTGTCAATTTCAATTCTTTCTCGTTGGGTTTACGTTTGTAAATCTAGGACTTTCGTTCTGCGTCAAGTGGTATCTAAGCACTGGATTTGCCTTGTTTGATGGCCAACAACAAAGTCGGAAAAGTGAACAACGACAAACGATGGAAAGGTTGGAGGCCATGCTACATCAACGGTTGGGGCGGCAACCTAATCTCAACGCCCCTGCCGTCAACGCACCCGCCCCTGCCAACAGAGATGGAGTCGAGGGAGTTGCCCTTGGCCGC
>CAIGRK010084304.1:0-11905 GCA_903798315.1 Fraxinus greggii
GGAAATTTTTTTAATTTGTATGTAATATTATTTTATTTAAAAATGTGCAGTTGAAAGAAAAGAGAAAAATGTATTTTAAAAAAAAAAAATCAAACAAGATCTAAAATTTAAATATAACAATTATTTTATTTAAACTGAATATATATAATTCTGTTGTACAAATTAATAATATTCACCAAATATTATTATTGTCAAGTTTTGTATAATTCAAAGGAAGATCACGGTTTCGAATTTTTACAATCATATTAAAATCGCTAGAATTTAACATATATTATTTCGATAAATTTAGTGTCAAAATTCAACAAATGTTATGATCAAATTTTCAATAATCCTAAGGACAGTTCACAGGTTAGAATTCCCTCTCTATTGCATTAATTTTGATAATCAGTTGAGCTATAAGAGGAATATTTTAGTTCTAACATGCTGAACTATAAGAGATCTTTGAAAATGGGTTTGTCAGATGTTGAATCCGCTACTGCATGATCGTGAAAATATAGACAGAGGTGCAGTCGTGTTTGTTCCGTAAACAAATGAAACGACAAAACAGCAATCAACAATCCTTATCCACGATAAATAAAACCAATCCTGAAAACCGTGTCAGCAAGGCATTGCCGGATTCCTCCACGTGTCCGAAAAACCAATTCTCACGGTGGGAAGTTCTTGATTTGGGCCCACACTTTATCCACAGTACACCTAACAAGACCAAAAGGTCACTAAAGAATCACGTTAGGGAGGAAATGACCAAAAAACCCTCTATCCACTTGCATTTTAATTTATTTCCATTTACTATTTCTTTTTCACTATTTACATACTTACATCAATTAAAATTTTTATTTTTTGAATTTCTTAATATTAATATTATTCAATACTTTCTAATCTTCGTTAGAGCAAATTGTCAAATATCGACTTCTCTTAATTAGATTTGAAGTAGAAATTTTGCATTGAAAACAATCGTCTTATGAGTTAATGCTAATAGTTAGAAAAAATAATTATATTTTAAGTTTGATAAATGAGAAATGAATCTTGTTTTGAGTAAAATAATTAAACTAATATGCTAAAAGAGTCACATCTATAGGTGCTAAATTAATCTACTTGTATCTAAACTTGTTTTTGCAAGTTTTAAGATAGAATTGAATGGTTCATGCTCCAAAATATTCTTAATACTTGCACCGTTCTTTCTAAACTAGCCTGTCAACGTAAAAGTTAAAAATGATAAATACTACTTTAATATTTCAAATTAAGTAATTAACTCCAAATTTTCTTATGAGCTATCATGTGCATCCGCTGGGTCTAGTATATTTTGCTCATGTTTGATAATCATTATTTCGAAACTCTTTAATTCTCATACTTATTTTCAACCACATATTTACAAAATGAAATATTTTACACATTTTCCAAAAAAATCACTCCTCAAAACTTCATTTTCTCAAAATAATGATTGTCAAACATGGTCTCAATGAAACCTCTCATTCACGTAAGTATTTAATAAAATTTGTTGACGTCGAAAAGTGTATGGACCAATTCAAGTCAATTTTGAGTGTAAATAAATTTTTTTACTGATAATCACTTACAAACTACAAGAATTTTTATCCAAATAGATATTTGAAATGTGAAATTGTTCAATTTCTCCTCCCTTTCCTAAGGATACCATGTTCCTTTTTATAGGAAAAAATGAGCCACTATCTGTCATATTCATGTCTTGTTAACAACAGTACCAAACTGAGAAAGTACATTAATGGCATATTCACATTGGTTGCTGAGGTCGACTCCATCAAGCTATCATGAAACCGTCATTTAGATGAACCGGTTAGAGAAAAAAGTTATATCATATGCTTGGTGGAATAGGTTGGCACTGACGTAAGTCCTAAATGTAATTAATTGATTAGACGTTTTAACAGTGTGTAAGGAATTTATAATCATTATGTTCCCTCAAATCATGGCGATCGTACGTACAAGCTGACCTTAAAGATCCGACCTTAACTTAGCATAAGTTGAGTGCACTTAACAAACGAACTTAATTAGGAGCAGGTCGAATGACAAAAAAACCTATCATGTTAAGTTATCGGTTAAAAATAAGGCTCAACACAGCCTGCAAAAACAACTTCCGAACCCCATTAGGCTATGGTCGATATATACTAAATGAATAATGGAAAAACTCAATTCGAAAAAGAAAAAGTTTCAATATGCTTTAGAGTTGATTAAAGGGCAATTTGGCATCACTTTTGCTATTGTTTCTGCTTCCTATAGAAGAGTTTTTAATGGAAATTATCTTAACTTTTGTTTGAAAACTAATTTTTAAAAGAGCTTCCAATTTTAGAAGTATTTTTACAGAAAGTCACATTAGACAAACTTCCTCTAAAAACTCTTCTAATTGGAAGAAACGTTTTCATAAATTTAATCAATCGAGTAAAAAATTTATTTTTAAGTCTTAAAACTTCCTTTTTGACTTTTTTATGTCAAAGGTCCTAAATAAGTTGAATTAATAGCATCAACCATGCTCATTTTTATATTTACTACTATTTTTAATGTTTCAAGAAAAAGTGAAAGGCTTATCGGTCTTGGATATGCTGGTTTTCAACATCTTTCATTCTAGATTGTGTAGGATTATTTGTGTTGCTTATACCCTTTGTTGACAAGTAAATTTACATATAAGTAAATAAGAAAGCAATTAGGCTATTTGTACAATCCTTGTTGACAATTTTTAAAAATGTTGTCAAGCGTAAAATTGTCAACCAAAATTGTTCAAATAGTATGATTCGTAAGTAAGTTGGTATAGAATAAATACTTTTTTTTTTTCATTAATAAAGGTTGGAGAAGGCAAGAATAGGCTTTTTAATAAGTAATTCAAACATTTTCAAATTATAATTATATATTTTTAGTACTATTTTTATTTCTTACACCACATTTTATTGCAATTAAAATCTTTAATCTCGCTCTTTATCGTACTTGCATACTCAACTTTTTTTTTATTTCATTCTTTTCTTTAACCTTTGATTAATTATTGTATCTTGCCCCTGAAAATTGTTTAAGTATAATTAGAATTGGGAAAAAGTACGTTACACTCTTTACTTGCGGAGCCCCACCGTAAAAAGGGATTGGGATTCTTCACATAATCTAGTACTCGGGATGGGAATGGGGTGATGGACGTTACCTTAAGGTGGGGAACATGGTCTCTGCCTTTTTTAAAACGAGCACTATTATCAACTTAAAAAGTACCTTTAGGACTTGTCATGAAATGCTTTGGCTAATTTGCTCCATTTATGATTATCATAGTTGTTTAGGGTTGAGAAAATTTTGGATAAATCTATTAATCGTGTCATTCTGGATTTTGTTTGGTATAGATGCATAATTATTTTTGTAGATAATGGTACTTATTAGCTTGCAATGAGAAAACAACGTGGACTAACATTGGTCTTGTCACCAAAATATTTTACAATTACTAGTGTATATGCATTTTATATTTAGCCCATATTTGGTATGGATTAAAATCAAATTTTTAGTACGTTTCGATAAAAGTTGATAAAATGTATGATTGAAAAGTTGTGAGTCCTATGAAATGTGTTGTTAAAATTAATTTTGACTTTGAATTGATTTTAATCAGTACCAAATGGGGGCTTATTGTAGTTCAGACTCAAGGTACACTTGTGTTAAGAAATAACATACACCTCAACATTCAGATCAGGCATCCAGCTCAACTGTCAGCTAACCATATAATCATCAGCTGCTCGTCCTTACTGTTCATTTTTGTTGCACCGGTATGCTGCCTACTGAATTTATTTATTAATGGATTCCAAGCGACTTCCATGATTCAAGGAAATAGCTACAGTCGTACATTCTAGAATATTTCTTGTATTCTCATTGTAATGTATATATTTACATCCAGTTGAAGCTGTAGAATATACTTACAAATTATTAATCAGTATCCACTACATTTCTAACTTGGTATTAGAGCCTTCAATGGCCAACGTCGATGACACACCCCAAAATACCTATCCAACTCTTCTCCCATATATGCCTCAAGCAGCACGGTAGCTCCAATGTAGGCAAGCAACCATCTCTCACCATTTGGCATCAATCTAACTCAAGTGGTATCAGTCAAGCTTGACAAAGATAATTTCTTGCTGTGGCAGAATATGATCATGCCCATCATACGTGAACACAATCGCGAAGGCTATATATTTAGGTACAAAGGTGTGTCCTCGAGAATTTATTGGCACTCAGATAACTGGAGATGTAGGAATCAGTGTAGAGATAACAAAAAATCATGAATACAGACTAATGGATGTCAACAGTCAACTATTAATGGGGTGGCTTTACTTCTCAATGACTCCAACATAGCTATGAGAGTTATAGGCTCCATCAACTCCAATAAGCTGTGGACTGCTGTTAAGGAGAGCAATGGAGTTCAAAATAGGTCAAGGATAACCTTCCTTACTGGCGAGCTCCAGAAAACAAAAAAAAAACCATGAGGTTTGATCAATATCCGAATAAAGTGAAGCTTCCAACAGATAACCTTGAGATTGCTGGTAAAACCATTCCTCACTCAGACCTTGTTACACAGGTTTTAGTTGGCTTGGACGAAAAATATACATCCATTGTAGTTCAAATCAACGGTAGATATTATATCTCTTAGGGAGAACTTCAGTCAACACTCATGACCTTTGAGAGTAAACTTGAACATCTCAACGCTGTAAAAAATTAGATAGCAAGGATTAACCTTGATCAAACTTCAGTCAATTTTACCCAAAGATCCTAGATCCTACAAGCCAGGCAATGGTGAAAGATCGTCAAACTACAGTAATTTTAGAGGTGGAGGAAGAGGTAAAAATAGAAGTGGTAACTTCAATGGTGGTGACAGACATATATGTTATGTGGTAAAACTTGGACACAAGGCTAACATCTGCAACTTCAAATATGATGAATGGTATACAAGAGCACCATCAAATTAGAGGAATAGCTATAATCCTTCACCAACTGCTTTTGTAGCATCTCCAAGTACTGTGAGTGATCCAGCTTGATTTGCAGATACAGGAGCCAGTAACCATATCACTACTGAAAGGAGAAACATTATTTCAGTCAATGAGTACGCCGGTAAAGAGAAAATTATGGTTGGAAATAGGAATAAGTGTTACACATTTCACATATTGGTATCACCCACTTTCCTACCTTGACTGATAAATCACTTGTGTTAAACAAACTGTTACATGTACCTGAAATCAAGAATCGGATATTCTCAAATAGGGCAACCTTTCGATAAAAATCTCATTAGTTTACACAATTGACATTTGACAATCAAGTCTATATGGAATTTCACTCTAATTGTTGTTTTACTAAGGAAAAGCAAATGAGGCAGGTGATGCTGCAAATGAAGATTAAGGAAGGGTTGTATCAACTGAATTTTCCCCACCAAAACACTAAGTATCACCCTCAGAATTTAGCTCCTTCAAATAAATTCCGTTGTGTTTTCTCTTCATTCCTAGTCTAGAGTCTTGTAAAGAGTCTTTAAATTCCAAAGTTGATGTATGGCATAAGAGATTTGGACACCCATCCAGTCAAGTGGTATCCCAAGTACTCAAAGCTTGTAATCAAAAGGTGAAAGACAATGAAATCAAATCATTTTATGATGCCTGTCTGTTTGGAAAAGCTAATATGTTACCATTTTCTTTATTCACTACACATGCCAAAGCTCCTTTAGAACTCATATATACAAATGTGTGGGGACAAGCACCCATTCAATCAACATCAGGCTTTAGATATTACATAACCTTGCTAGATGATTTCAGCAACTTCACCTGAATATATCCTATGAGACAAAAATCAAAAGCACTGAATTTCATTCAGTTCAAAAAATTGGTTGAAAATAAATTTGAAAGTAAGATAAAAACTCTGCAATCTAACTAGGGACGAGAGTATAGAATCTTCACAAAACTTTTAGTACAGGTTGGAGTCGAATTTAGACATCCTTGCCCTCATACTTCAGCTCAAAATGTAGAATAGAGAGAAAGCACAAGCATATAACTGATACAGGAATGGCCCTCTTAGCTCAAGCCAAATTACCTCTGAAATACTGGAGGGAATCATTCCGAACTGCCACATACCTCATAAACAGGTTACCTACACCTACACTCAAAATGCAATCCCCGTTCCAAGTCTTATACAGAAAGGAAGCTGATTATAAGGCATTATAGATCTTTGGACGTGCTTATTATCCTTGCTATAAAAAGCAGAAGTTCAGTTTTCACTCAACTAAATGCGTCTTCCCTGGTTATAATGAGACTCATGAAGGTTATAGTATCTCAGCTCAATAGGGAAAACATACATTTCAAGACATGTTGTATTCAATGAATCTGAGTTTCCATTTGAGTCATTGTTTTTTACTCAAAACCAATCAAACTCTGATGTACCTGAGACAGTACTGTCATGTTTTCAATTTCCCTATTAGCTAAACAATTCAAATTCTACTCCAAGTCTTTCTAATATAACTTATATTGAAGCAGCTCATGCTATGCATCTCTTACCTCATAGTTTGAGTGACAATGAGCATGACAATGTTAACGGTGAGAAGGATAATAACACTCAAGGGTTTATCAGTGATGTGAATAAGCAATGTGTAGAAACGAAAGTTAAACTGCCTCAAAATAATGAAGGACCTGAATCAAATGGTGTTGTTGATCATACCAGTTATCAACAACCAGTCAATAATGAACTAAGGCAGAGACATAAGCAAATGGTAGGTGATCAGAAACAACATCCCATGATTACTAGATGAAAGGATGAAGTCTTTAAACCAAAGGTTTATTCAGAACAATCAGTTAAATGCAGACCTGAACCTAAAAGTGCAGCTGAGGCTCTATTGAATAAAGATTGGAAGAAAGCCATAGCGGAAGAATTCAATGCATTAATGAAGACCAAAACTTGGAAACTTGTACCCTCATCACCAACCTACAATATAGTGGGTAACAATTGGGTATTCAGAGAGAAACACAACTCAGATAGATTAGTTCAAAGGTTCAAAGCAAGGCTGGTAGCCAAATGATTTCACCAAACCCGTGAAGTTGATTTCTGTGAAACCTTCAATCCAGTCATCAAAGCATCAACCTTAAGAATTATTCTTACTTTAACAGTCTTAAAGAAATGGAAAATTAGGCAAGTTGACATCAATAATACCTTTTTAAATGGTGAACTTGAAGAGATAGTGTATATGAACCAACCAGGGGAATTCATAGATAAATCAAAACCATCTCATGTGTGAAAATTAGATGAAGCACTCTATGGACTAAAGCAGGCACCTAGAGCATGGTATGACAAGTTAAAGACCACGTTAATAAGCTGGAAATTAAAGCAGTCAAGAGCTGAAACATCATTGTTTTACTTTAAGAATGAAAATCAGATCATCTTTGCATCCATTTATGTGGATGATATAGTGGTAACCCGAAGTGACACAGAACTGCAACAAAGTTTCATAGATGAATTGAACAAGAGGTTTGCATTGAAGGATATGGGGCATCTTTATTAGTTCCTGGGAATTGAAGTGTGGTGGCATGACTCAGGGCTTCAAGTTACTCAAACATGGTATATTGTTGAGCTACTTAAGAAATTTGAGCTTCAAATCTAAAGCCTTGTCCTACTCCTACTTTTACTGGTAAAACTATGTCAAAAGCTGGTAGAGAAGTGCTGAAGGATCCATCAATTTATAGAAGTGCAGTTGAAGGATTGTAATACGTCACACATACCAGACTTGACATCACCTTTGTTGTAAATAAGTTGAGCCAGTTTTTGCAATCACCAATATCCACACACTGACATGCATTAAAGATGGTGTTAAGGTATCTAAAAGGGACAATGAATTAAGGACTGTAGATATAAATAAATGACAGATTAACATTGCACGGATATTTGGATGCAGATTGGGCTTCCTGTCTAGATGAGAAGAGATCAACGACTAGCTATTGCATCTACTTGGGAGATAATTTGATAGCTTGGTCATCCAAGAAATAACATGTAGTTGCTGATCAAACACAGAGTCAGAATATAGAGCCCTCGCATCCGCAACCTCAGAAATTGCCTTAATTCAGTCATTATTCAAAGAGCTTGAACGGCCACAAGTATCAACCCCGATTTTATGGTCTGATAACATGAGTATTGGTGCCGTAGCAACTAATCCTATTTATCATGTCGAACAAAGCATATTGAATTGGATATTCATTTTATCATAGATAAAGTTCTTGTAAAAGAATTAAATGATATGTGTCATCTTCTAATCAAATTGCAGATTTACTAACAAAAGGTCTCTCTCACTCAAGATTCATTTTTTTAAACAACAAGCTTGGAGTTACATTGGTACGAATTCCAGCTCGAAGGGAGGTGTTAAGAACTAACATACACCTCAGCATTCAGCTCGAGCATCTAGCCCAACTGCCAGCTAACCATATAATCATCAGTTGTTCATCCCTGTTGTTCATTTCTATTGCACCAGCATGCTGCCTTTCAGTTACTAATGGATTCCAAGCATCTTCCATGATTCAAAGAAATAGATACAACTGTACATTCTAGAATATTTCTTGTATTCTCATTGTAATGTATATATATACAGCCAACTAAAGCTGTAGAATATACTTGGAAATTATTATTCAACATCCATTACATTTCTAACTACTTTCTTTGTGTACTTGTAGATACTACAAAAGAAAAAGAAAAAAGAATGGGAGTTGAATGGAGATGCCGAGAAAAAGGATAATGTCCTAATAAAATCTGAAAGTGCAAAAAAGAAGAAAATGAAGGATAAAGTTTCAAATGAGGATAAGGAAGACGAAGATCAACCCAACAACTAGAATGTTTCTAATGGTCTCCAGAAAGCTACTAGATGGACGATGTTGTTGATGTGAGCAGGGTCTAAAGAAGTTGACATCTTCTAAGAAGAAGATATCTACTAGTAAGAGAAGGACAATGCTGTAAGTAATGCAACACTTGTTGTTGCTAAGAAGAAAGAGAAGAACTAATAAAACCAGCAGCCACTGCAATTGGGGCAACAGTTTGATCAAGCTACATACTGATGGAGATGAATATGATAGATGGACTTGCTATAGTTTTGATCATTTAATAGTCATTATCATTTGTATTCTTTAATTGTCTTTCTTGTAACTTATTTATACTTTTCCAAGAAAATCTATCTTATTTGTGGAGTTTTTTAATGGATGTGTCTTTGTTGAGAATTTGTATGACTTATTGTGATGCATCATTTTTGGCTTGAATAAACCTCCAAATCCATTGTATGTAGATATACACTTTTATGCCCATCATTGTCTATATTTCTCAATCCTCCTCGCCAGTGGAGAAATTTTTCTCCAATGTCCTTGCTGCCTTAGCAAGCCAGCACTCGATGAGAAGAAAAAAGAAGGCTCAAAGATAGTGAGTTTGACATACTAAATAGGTATGATTCATATACGCATATCACATTTCCCTATTCGCGCTTTTTCTTGAATAACTGTTTATCACATCTTTGTATTTTTGTAATATGGTATTACAAGCAAAATATAAAATAAAAAAATAAACGGGGTGGTAAACAGGACTTGTCCCGTCCCCATCCTTAAGTGGGGATAGGGGTAGGGCAATGGCGAAAAATACCATACATTGGCGGGGATGAGAATGACTGCCCCGCCTCAATCAATATCGTTACAATCCTTATGTCTAAATATTCTATAATGTGTTCTGAAATGAGAAGAAATCAAATATTTTGTCTAATTTTTTTTTTATTTATTATTTAAAAATGTAATGGGCAATATAAGTCTTTTACGCCTTTCCAATAAATTTTTTGATGAAGACCATAATTGACAGCAAGATGTGTTAATTTTAAAGATCAAGAATAGAAATGTGTCAAAAATAGTCGGGACATAAGTACGACAATAGAAAAAAAGTTGACGACCTTAATTGTAACTAAAATGTAGGGCTGGATGTGCGTGGGTTGATTTTAGGTCTAACCAAAATCCAACCCAACATGTTGGTTTGATGAGAAATCAAACCGAACCAATCCGCCCACGGTTGAAATCCGACCCAACCAAAACGAACCAATTTTTTGTAGTTTTGAGTTTGGTTGGTCAAATTTTGGCTTTCAAAGGTTCAAAAACAATCACATGAGTTCTCCACAGCCACTACATCCTCAGCGTCACCCGTGAAAATAAAGTTCCCATTTGCAAGCCCTATCACCCCTATAATAAACACCCTGGTATTAAAAGACATGCTAGCTAGCATTAGAAGGTACTCGATTACAGAGTTGACAACAAATAAAATCATACCGAAAAATCTCGTGGCAGCCCGTTCATCGCATTGATTGACGAACTTTGAAAAGAGTAAAGAAATGTGGAGGATTGCCGACCAATTAGACAAATGCGTTAATTTTGAATTTTTGACAAAGGAGCTTTTAAGAGAAAGATCCGGATCTTCATGTATGGTTAGAAAACTAGGACAATGAAGTAGTGGTGGATGGCGAGAAATAGGTAGAGAGATGACTAAAATTCTAAGTCAACTCGGAAATGAAAGTGCCTAGAGGTTATCATCCTAATTATGATTTGATAAGCTGAATCAAAATAGAACTCAAGATTGGTAGAATAGACTTACACAAAACACGCTTTTGACTGTTTTAAATTCATAATAAATTTGCTCGAATTAACAAAAAATCAGATTCTTAATTTTTCAAACTAAAAAATAAATGAAAAAGTTTATCAGTAAAATGTGGTCAAATAAAGTATAAATTCATTTACCGTGAGAAAAAAATTATCTTGCCGCTTGGGAGATAGCAAAAGCCAGCGGAAAGCCATGGGCAAGGAAATGTTCAGGAGAAGAAAGAAATAATTTAGGTTTTATATTTGTTGTGTAATTAATTATATTACCACGACTAGTTTTGTTAGTTACACCACAATTTTAAACATTTTTGTAGACTTAAATAATTTTAAGTCAAATTACATAAGTAGCCTTTTAATATATTTAATTATTTATCATATGAAATAATTTATTGTTACACCAAAATCTTAAATCTAGTTTTTCTTTCCTTTCCCCCCAACTGTGTCCTAGCTTTTCCATGGTTCTTTTGTATTTTTAACGACTGAATTCACCATGACTTAAGCGATGACTATATTATCTGAGAAAATAGTATAATGATAAAGCTTTGGGTCCTCTAATTCTGACC
Source organism: Fraxinus greggii (assembly GCA_903798315.1). Lineage (NCBI taxonomy): Eukaryota > Viridiplantae > Streptophyta > Magnoliopsida > Lamiales > Oleaceae > Fraxinus > Fraxinus greggii. The sequence continues at coordinate 11,183 of CAIGRK010084304.1, forward strand.
GGCAGGCTTCCCTTCATCTGTGTACTTTTCAGGGTGAGCAATGTGCTCTTCCATTAGCCTTTTGAGCCAAGCAATGTAAGCTCAGAGGATTGATCTGACAACAATCAATTTTGAAAAGCGTCCTACTTTTTTAGTTTAGTCAACTGCTCACAGAAAAGTCAAGAAAAATGTTATACGTAAAAAGAGTCATTTGTGATTGTAATCCAATAAAAAGTAGTTCAAAATCAAGCTCATCCAAAAAACTAGTAAAAGAAAAGCCCAATCTTCTCGTAGAAGAAGAAATGATGAGAAAAATAAAGAGTAATATTGCGATGATGAATACATCATAGTATTTTTTTTTCATTTTAATTTTTATTGGATTAGAAGTATAATTGTAAATTTATTATACTATATTAATGAAAATATATTTTAATTATAGAGTGATTATAAGGTGATGCAGCGAGTAATTTTTTTTTGGTGGTAATAATTATCATTGTGATTTTACAAAGAGAAATGCTATATGTACATTCTTTTTGTACATTCACTTTTACTGTCCCCTTACTTGATTGTGGGATTCGCGATTGTGGACCCCACTTTCATGTGAGAGGACTGTGAAAATGGTCGTACATTCAGCCTTTTTGATTTACATTTACAAATTGCTGCCTCTCATCTCACAATTCTTAAAAGACCACTATACTGCCCCCAGGGCACATCTGCAAGTGGTAAAAGGGAAATGTGAAAAAA
>CAIGRK010084432.1:0-15804 GCA_903798315.1 Fraxinus greggii
TTTTTTGGAGAATGTGCGGTTAAGAAGTACTTGTAGAATATTTCATTGTGAGAATGTATTGTTGAAAATGAGTTTGAAAAATAAAGAGTTTTGTAGAAGTGGTCAAACATGGGCTTAATATCCCAAAGTATAGTTATTCCAATAACCACTCTAGAGAATTCGTCTTTTAGCTTTGTACGTGCCTTCTGTTGGTATTTCAAACCGCTCTAGTATCCTTTTTAATTCCTCATGTCTAATGCATAATTGAATCTAAGCACCTAAAACATCAATATTTTGGGACAGTCCCTTGTAATATATTCTTGTATGACTAAAATGGCATTCTATATATTCCTACTTCTAGTTAATCTACAACCATTAGATTCCAAAACCTCCACTTGAAGTATCCCTCCAAAGATCTAACTTACGAGTTATTCCCCCCTGTCCATATAAATTAAATCTGTGTTATCTGTGAATAATGCGCCTCAAGATCAACCTGGGCATGTCTTGGAATCTTATCTACGACTAAAGAAAAAAGAAAAGGCCTAATGAGAAAATGTTTATGTATTACTGTAGCAATAGGAAATTTTCTACTGCTACCATTGAATATTAATTTGGTGACTACTTCATTATATGTATCCTTAATAATATTAATCTCTAATAAAAGTTCCTTCTCTAGAGCCTGCCGTATCACTTCTGTGAACACCCTATCCTAGGTATTTTCTACATTAATGCGAAACACATGGAACTCTTGTTTCTGTACTTTATCAATATTTGGATTAGCTAAATGACTTCAACAGTAGATATCCCTAAAATAGAACCAAACTGGTTTTCTGAGACCTTTTGATTACATCTCTTAATCTGTCTAATCATGTTTTCTTATAATTTCAGAGCATGTATTCAGGACTTCAATAGATCTATATTTATGTCAGATTGAGCATCTCTTTTAATCTTACATAGGCACTATAACAATCTTTTTGTGGAAAAGCTATAAATTTTTCTTTTGCACGCGAGTAGATAGGAATACTGACTGAATTATGTTTCAAGTCATTTATACCTCAAACATGTGTCTTAGTGTCAACAATTGATAATTCTTAAATTCTGAGTTAAATGTGCCTTCATGAAGGAAATTTTTCCAAATTTAGTTAATAAAGTGAACTTGAACGTTATATGACAGGGAAAACCAGTGGAGGTTAGACAAGCCGCAGGGTTGCTTCTGAAAAATAACCTTAGAAGCGCATTCGAAACCATGCCACCTGCAAACCAACATTATATAAAATCAGAGTTGTTACCTTGTATAGGAGCCTCAGATAGGCAAATCAGGTCTACAGCTGGTACCATCATTAGTGCTTTTGTTCAGATTGGTGGAGTTGTGGGATGGCCTGAATTGCTGCACGCACTCGTAAAGTGCTTAGATAGCAATGATCCCAATCACATGGAAGGTGCTATGGATGCTTTGTCTAAGGTATATATATATTGTCTATCTGAATTATATGTAAATTGCAAATATTTTACGTATCATTGTAGTTTATATAAAAACTATTTTGTGACAACTTCTTTATGCATAACTTTTTATTATCTGAACTATAGGTCTGTTACTGCCTGTTGCCTTGTTTTGTACATTCTCGCTCATAGACCATTTTGTGAAGGCAGCTGTCTATTTTGGTGATATAATTACTACCAAATCTAGTTGAATCTGGATAACACTTTTGAAGATTTGATTTGACGCAGATTTGTGAAGATGTACCACAATTGCTAGATGGTGATATTTCTGGATTATCTGAACGACCTATCAATGTTTTTCTTCCTAGATTTCTCCAGGTTCTCGCATTTTTATCTTTCTCCGCTTTCCCCTTAACCCAACCACTCCCACAAAAATAGTTTGTTCATATTGGTTGGGCTAATTAAATATTATAAGATCTCTTCAGTCAATCTTCAATCAAATACCTCATAACACTTTCCTTGTTTATCTTTTTTTAATCTGCAAACAGCTTTTCCAATCACCACAGACTACACTACGAAAGCTTTCCTTAGGTGCTGTGAACCAATTCATCATGCTCATGCCTACGGTGAGTACAATTCAGTTAGACTTTGAACTGTAACTTCCCTGTCTTTCCTTTAGGACTTATTTCAAAAGAGCTGCAATGTCATCTCTTACCAGGTATTGTATATGTCCATGGATAAATATCTGCAAGGTTTGTTTGTTCTTGCTAATGATCCTGCTCCAGAGGTGCGGAAGTTGGTAAGGAATTTTTCCTGTTGTCATTTTTAATCCACAGGAGTCAGATTCATCATACTTTTGAACCAATGTATAAGGATGTACTTACACTCTCGTTTCCCCTGTAACTGTTGTTATGAGTATTATTGTTTTTTTAATTTAGGATATATTGCCAATAAATTGGCAGCTATGTACTGGTTCTTCATTTTGGCTGAATTATTATTCTCCACTTCATGATCAGTATTTGTTTTACCTTGCAAGATTTTAGTTTATCATGATGATTCTAGGTACATATTAATCTTCCAATAAATGAGCCAGCGTGTTGCGAAGATTAGTGACTTGGTTGACCACAATTTGTAATGCTGAAGTAGGATGACTGTTATTCAATACATGCCTCTGGGGAGAGGCATCCAAGTTTTCTTGAATGTTAAGTTTCTAAGTGACAAAGTATTGTTGAGTTAATGAGTTTTGTCTTAGGAGGTCGTACTTTTCCTATGACTTGCATTCTGGCTCTGTTTGGGCTCTGTTTGTAGCCCAGACTGATTTTGGGCCTGCAAGTCTGATTTTGAGTGTACTGTTCACAAGCCTTAGTTTTGTAGATCTGTTTCTTTGCAGATTGACCTTAATTTTCGCCTGTCACAAAAATTGTCATCCTCAGATATCTATGATTCTATAATTTGTAATCTTTTTCTAAGTCAGCTGTATCTAACTGATTAATTGGGATTGCTTCATTTATCTTTCTGCCCTTGTTTGAACAGGTCTGCTCAGCATTTGTTCAACTTATTGAAATTCGCTCAACTGTCTTGGAGGTGCGCATTTTCTTGTCAAAATCTGTCAAATGTAGTATGTCAAATAGTTTAAAATGTCACCATTCCTCACTTTTTTTTTTAATTTAAAAAATTAGCAAAATCTGATGATAATTGACAATTTATTCTTCACCAATATTCCTATTTGCACCTGCTGCTGTTCCCTTATATAGTTCCCGATTTAATTATGCAGCCACATTTAAGGAATGTAATAGAATATATGTTGCTAGTTAACAAGGATTCTGACGATGAAGTAGCTCTAGAAGCCTGTGAATTCTGGTAATTTTTTTGCACTCTGGTCTAGATGTTGAAATATCTTGGTAGCCTTTTAAACTGGGTGAAAATCTGTGCTATTCTTTCACCTTTTCCCTTTTGAGCTGGCTATTGAATTACCTAATGATATTGGTGTCAAAAGTGAAGTTGATTCACTTGCTAAAATTGAGAATGCTTCAAGTTCCAGAAATTATTTGTGATGTTATCTTTGTGCCACGAATCTTGCGCATCCTGTGAAGTCCTGCTCATATAGTTGTTTAAGGTCGTCATTTAGTCTATTGTAATTTTCATTGGAAATGATTTTCATTAATTCAGTTTTGACAAAAGGAAAACAAAGATATACACTTTCTGGTCGAATGCACTATTTTTAGTTTCCACATTATTGAGGCACTCCTTTCTCTTTGCTTAGATAAGAATTTTGTCTGGGAGTGTCTGGTTGGTGGGTTTATAGATAATTACTCTCTCCATTCTTGAGTATCAAAATATTTCTCAGATTTTCGAGGATTAGAAATGACCTTTTTAACAACTTATTTTAAGAATGTATTAGATGGTTTTGAATTATAACTGCTAATGAAGAGTGTTTATATTTGAGTTTATGAGTGGACATTCACGTGCAATGTTTCAAATCATAACATATATATTGAGATGTGAGACCTAATAGTTTTTTGAATTTGATCTTTTGATGAGGAAGGTACCCTAGAATGTGACCCTTCATCGTATGGAGGCTGCTTATATTTCTATCATATCCTAGTTGATTGCACACTATTTTCCTGTCTATATGTATTTGATTAATGAGGATAATGGAGCTTTGAATTTCGTTCTCTCCCCATCAGGGTGAGCCTGAATGGTGTGAGCCAGTTCGCATGGGGGTGCTGAGATTAATCACCTTTGTATAAGCAATGGGTTTTTGTTGTTTTGGGAATTAAAATTGCATTTTCTAAACTCTTTCTTTAAGGAGTAATTCAAGCACTCAAGTTGGGCGTCTAGTTCCTAGGTTTCTATAACTGTACTTAAAATCAAAAGATGGTGAACTCATCATTCTATGAAAAACTGTTATATGACCTATTAAATCAATGTCTTTAGTTGTACTGGTTAAAGCTGAATTAGCTACCTTGCAGATGGACATGAGATCTTTAGCTTTTGTTATCCTCTGGTAATTCATAGTTGCTTTTGTCTTGTTCAGTTACTGTGAGGCATTTATTCTTGGTTAAACCATTTTTCTACTCTTAAAATGATGAGTTTTCTTGATTTTTATATTTATTTTCACTATTTAGCCGCTCACTTGTTGATTGACAGGTCTGCTTATTGTGAAGCTGATTTGCCCCCTGAGAACTTGAGAGAGTTCTTGCCACGTCTTATTCCGGTACGATTTATGACGTGATCAGCTTTTCACTAAATGAGAATTTTCTTCATATTTGCTGGTGAATTTACCCCTACTTCTGCAGGTATTGCTGTCGAACATGGCTTATGCTGATGATGACGAATCGCTTGTGGATGCTGAGGTTTTGTTGCTGGTTTCATATCCTGAATCTACTTCTTTATTCAATAAGGTGGATGACAAATTAATGCTCTTTGATTTTTCTTTGCTACTTTGTCATTGCAGGTGGATGGATCTCTTCCAGATAGAGATCAGGTTCAGTTGTCATTTTTCCATGCACCTTTATGATATCCTTCTGATTTTAGTTTCGTTTAAAATATTTCTCATTAGCAATTATGTGGGGGCAGGATCTGAAGCCTCGTTTCCATTCATCACGTTTTCATGGGTCAGAAGATGCTGAAGATGAGGTAACCTCTCTTATTTTATCATTATTTATATGGATTTGGTTGGAATAGAGGGGTGGGTATACTTAAGCTTATACTTGCAATGACCTGGATCCCTTATTTCTGGGCCAACTTTCTTCCTACTGTTGACCAGGATGATGACATTGTCAATGTATGGAATTTACGGAAGTGCAGTGCAGCTGCTCTGGATTTTCTATCTAATGTGTTTGGAGATGAGATTCTATCCACTTTGATGCCAATTATACAGGTAGATATTTGATTTACATGTCAATTAATATAGAGGCGTAGTGAATTATTTTTCTATTTTTCCTTCTCTATCCTGAATATTCCATTTTATATTATTTAGTTAAAGATTTATTGATAACCATAGATCTTTTCTATTTGAGTTTGCTTAAGAAGCATGGATACGAGACGACGCGGTATGGACTCGGTCATACTTGATTTTTTGAAAAAGTAGGACATGATGATTTTAACTCTTTAAATCTGTACATGTAGTATATCTTTGTTTTTATACTTTTTAAACTTCAATAAAATATATAAATTTTTTCTTTTTAATTGCAATCTTTTAAATAACAGTAGCCATTTGTCATATAAAGCCTTGATTTGATAACTGTTATATCAAAACTGTTTAATTCTCATTTTGATAGCTGTTATATCAAAACTGTTTAATTCTCATACTCATTTTCAAGCACATATTTATACGATAAAATATGTTGCACGTAAATCAAAAACTTTTCCCTTATCTTTAACCACACATTCTCCAAAAAATCACGATTTGAAACTCTATTTTCTCAAAATAATGGCCATCAAACAGGGGCTAATGTAACTCTTGACTTACATCATATATTACTACTGGCAAAATTATTAAACATGACTATAGTAGATTTTCCAAGTAGCGTCGGGCACAACGTTTCATACACATAAACGCCACCCTAGTAAGTGTCCGTGCTTCATAGGAGTCTGCATTGGTGTAATTCTCCTGAATGTATCAAACCGCAAATTCTCCTTTTGCTTTGGATGCATTAACCTATGGAACTTGAATTATACTTGTTGATTTGACTTAAGTTCCTGTAGATTTAGTAATGTATTGGACGGGAAGGCAAAAAAGGATTAATGCAGCTGACCCTATAATAGGAATTGAAATTATTTTGTTGTTGTGATTTGATACAAGTTCTCTGATGTTGATTAAAGTTTGCATCACAGAGATTTGAGATATTTGTTTTTGACAAACAAATAACATGACTCTTTTAAATCAAATCAAAAGAGGAGAGGTAAACTTGTCTGATGTAGTGATAATCGCATATCGTTAGATTGCTCCATTGATATTGAAGATGGCTCGAAAATTTTCGAGTTATTTAGCAATGAATGAAAATATTTTAGTGGATACCACATTGCATAAGTTTTTGTTGAATGAAAATGACTCGATAAAGTAATTCTTTTGTTGGTGTGTATAGAAGATATAGGTGGAGGCTATGATGCATTGACATGGACATGTGTGTCCGACACAACGCATGCCGGATACTTTGACACGATTTTTCAAAAAAGTAGTAACACGATACGTTATCAACACGTTGATTAAATTCTTTAAAATACTTCATTTATGTAGCATAAATTTAGTTTTATACTCCTTATTGAAATATTTTAACGATGAATTTACATATTTGTTATTTACTAATAAATATTAGTTAAAAATGTATAATATTTCAAATAAGAAAAAAATGATCATGGTAGAGTATTCGAGGAGTGTCGGAAATGGATACGTTACCTTAGTTGAAGTATCCGTGCTACCGAGGGTGGAGGATTCTAGGACTTTTTTTTTCCACATGGCTTGTGTAATCCCTTGGTGCATCATTAGTGAACTACTGATTATCTTAGAATGAAACTTTCTATTCTAATTGATATCTTGTATCAATAAATCCAAGCTTCTTTCTTTTTCATATAGAAAGAAAATTCTGACATTTACTTCTTTTCGCAGTCTAATTTGTCCACTAAAGGTGATGCAACTTGGAAAGACAGGGAAGCTGCAGTTTTAGCTCTTGGTGCCATAGCTGAGGGTTGCATTAACGGTCTCTATCCTCATTTGCCGGAGGTAAATTTCTGATAAGATTGGTTAGATAATTTTATGTTACTTTTATATGCAGATTAGCCAATGAAGTTGTTAAATGAGACTGAAAACACATTTGTATACAGTATAAATGTGTTTTTGATATCTAGCCAGTTACACTTGTATTGTCTGTTTTCATTGTTGTTTTTTGCTCATCAACTCTCATATTAGCATTGTGTAAAGTATGTCCTCCTTTACCTTTTGTGGCCTAACAGCTTAAAATGGGCAGTCATGTCTAGCATTTATAAAACGGGCATACTGCACACCTCTTCATCATTTACATTTATTTTGGTTGGAGTGCTTAGTGCTGGGAAGATTTCTACTCTTGGACAAATACCTCATTCATTGTTATGGTATCTCCTCAGTGAACATGTGTAAAGTCAGAAAGTGTCAATTTTTCTGAAACAATTTTAGAATGATAATACTTTTTACAAAGTTTTCGACATTCAATAAGATTAGGTGAATTGCTTATATTTCGAAATAGTCCGCCTGGTCTCCCACGGCAATGTAATTTGAATTATGAGGTAAGAGGTTTTGACCTGTATAGTATCTTTGAAGATCTGACGCTTATAATGAGATCCTGGATGCTTCAACATATGAGAGGATACAACATTTGGTTTGACCATCATCTTATGCATAATAATGTCTCCTCTTTTTGCAGTAAAATTCTGTGCAACTTAATATTAATCTGCTTGGGCCCTTCTCCATGTGCCTGTTAAGCTACCATGAAAACACTGAGTGAAGTATCAGACATTTTGATCTAACACTCGCGTGTCAGACATTTTGATCTAACACTCACAATTTTATCTGCATCCCAGGTTTTATTGTCTTTGATGCTTCCTGACTACAACTAACATTGCGATGTTTTTTCTTCGCAGTGATGTTTCGTTTATGCATTCGTTATTTCGGTGGGAAATGTGTTTATTCTTTTATTTGTCCATTTTTCTTATGGTTGTGGTAATTTTCAATATTTTGGTCTTGTTTATCTGGAGAGTCGTTTTCCATGTTCTGTTCTGCAGATTATTACATTTCTCATCCCACTTTTAGACGACAATTTTCCTCTGATTCGAAGCATCTCTTGTTGGACTCTATCCCGGTTCAGCAAATATATTGTTCAGGTAAGATATCACAGCTGCTTATCGCTTTTCCGATGAAACTTGAGGGTGACTTTTAAACTTTTCTTACAATGGATTACAGAGTTATGTCCATTAACTGCCCCTGTTTTTCCAGAAATGGTTTACTGCATCACAATATTTGGAAGTATTATATTTGGCTAACATATTTAAAGCTGTTACTAACAATAAGGCCAGACTCAATAAATAGACATTACATAGAATAAAGACAAATATGCCTGTTGAAGCATTGATGTTGAATTAGGCGAATTACTGAACGAGTTCTCAAGTTGTTGGTAACGACTAACACTTCACAAGACTCTTAATTGATATGGATACAGTTCTGATTCAGTTCTGTTTCGTCTGAAAGGGTTCATTATAGAATTATATTAACTTATGTTCAATAAAATAAACTGAAACCAGTGGTTTCCCCCAAGTGGGATTGAATCTAGTTTCCTCTAGAATACACCATATCTGCTACTCCTTGGAGGATATCACTACAAGGGACGGTTTCAGGGTTTTGTAGATAATCAAGCACCGACCAGGTTCAATATGGTTGGAAAATGTAGTGTTTACTTTGGGCTTGCTACCTGTCAGTGTTAAATGTCCCCTCTCTATAAACATTTTATCCTAAATCCAACTAGAAAAAAAAAATGGTCACAATGATTGGTATTTTGTAATGGTTAGAGTGAAAATTGTGATTGTGTTATTTTTCCATGGTGATTGGATATCACAATCGCCAGTCAGATAATTATGCCACTTTCGGTGGTCTGGGAGGCTCCCAGATGCAAAATAAGATTTATTGCTTTAATGAAGTAAGATGTCTGTGGTTTCTTGGTTTATCAGTTTTTTTTTCTGCTTAATAGCTGCAAAGGCTCCTTGATTTGCCAAAAGAGCCATGCTTGTGATTGTTTTTAAAGATTGCTGCATTTTCTGTCCGTTCTAGGGTATTGATCATCAACAAGGCCGTGAGCAATTCGATAAAGTTCTTCTGGGCCTTCTAAGAAGAATATTGGATGATAACAAGCGGGTGCAAGAGGCTGCATGTTCAGCTTTTGCAACACTTGAAGAGGTATCTTAAGAAAGCTATATGCAATTGGATCCTCATCTTCATTCTTGTTCATACCAACTTACTTCCATATATGCAGGAGGCTGCAGAAGAGTTAGCCCCACGATTGGATATCATTTTGCAGCACTTAATGTGTGCCTTTGGAAAATATCAGGTTTGGCATACGTTCCTTTTGTTGACTGTTCTAGCTTTATATAATTTGTTGAGGTCATACCTTTTGATGAGATATTAAAATTCCCATCGTAGCTCCTGGTGTCTATTCTTCCCTTCGTGTCTCCATTTTCTTTCTTACAGTATATTATCATTCATTACAGAGACGGAACATCAGGATTGTATATGATGCTATTGGAACATTAGCAGATGCTGTTGGTGGGGAACTGAATCAGGTAGAATTGATCAACAGTGCTTGCATGGGTTTTCCTATTTCTATTTTCGGCAGGCGTACTGTTGTATAAAGTGCTTTTTTTCACCTTCAGCGTTGTATGAAGTAATTATAATGCTGATTTTATTGTGGTGATACTGCAGCCCAAACATCTTGAAATCTTGATGCCGCCACTGATTGCGAAGTGGCAGCAACTTTCCAACTCAGACAAAGATCTTTTCCCACTGCTAGAATGCTTTACATCAATAGCACAGGTACTTGTTTGTCTTGTGTGTCATGTTCAGTTCATATAAGGTATTTGGTCTTCTACATGAAGGTAATTGAATGTGTATCTTTTGGTAGTTTTGGTGATCTTGTGGCTTAATTACTGCTTTAAATAGTTTCCAATTCATCATTTGTCAGAATTTTTTTCTTAGTTTGGATACTTCGATCAATTTGACACTATGATTAATCAGAATACAGAAAAGTAGTGCTAAGTACTTACATGGTAAAGCCTGGTTAAGTTTTAACAAATCAAGTTCAATATTTAATTAGCATCTATTAGTACTTTCTGATAAAAAATATAAGTGCCAAATTTTTTATGTTAGTGGTGCCCTGGAAGAAGGGGCAGGGGGTCGCGAGGTGGACGGAAACTTTTGGTTGAGTTGTATGATCTAGTATTATCTGTGCACTTAATAATAACTTCAACTCTGTAGAAGAGACAATTTTCATATTTCTAGTGCTCCAATTATATGTTTCCTATATGGAGCATTGGATAAGATTGTACTATTGTTGAATTTTTGTGGCACTTAGTTTCTGATTATATACTTCATTTCATTTAAATTTTAGTTTTGGACATGGTTGTGAAGCAGAATGTGCGTAATGGGTCTTTTTTCAGGCACTGGGTCCTGGATTTTCACCATTTGCCCAGCCGGTGTTTCAGAGGTGCATAAATATCATCCACACTCAACAATTGGCAAAGGTTATAATTTGACATGACATCTGTTCTCTCAGTCACAATTTTTATTTTCTTTTGGAAGAGTTGGAAATTTTATGAAGCCACGTCACAGCATTTGACACTAGCAGTTCTAAGTCTTACTGAACCTGTTCCTCAGTTTCTTTAATATGAAGACATGCACGTGCAGGCATGCACCCGCGAAACTGTCTCTAGGTCCTTGTTGAATATGATCAAGTGTTCTTCCTCTGATATCCACGCAAATAGTTTTAGTGTGGCCACGATGAATATATAATTCTCAATTTGAAATTTTGAACAAGATCCAACTTTGTTTTCTTTACCTTGTACCATTTTTCTTGTCTTAAGCACAACCTTCAGGCTTCAGCTTTGTGATTAAGTTTTCCCCTTCATTTGATGTTCTAATATTTCTGTCCAGTAATTATCAAATATTTCTAACCATATCAAATTCTTCTGTGTCAGTTGCAGTCCATGTATTGCAACTAGAACAATTCTCCAGAATTTATTTATTTACTTGCTTTTTCAAAGGCTGATTGATTGAGAGTTTGCTTTTAGGTTGATCCTGTTTCGGCTGGTGCACAGTATGATAAAGAGTTCATCGTTTGTTCTTTGGATCTTCTTTCTGGACTTGCTGAAGGTCTTGGTGCTGGGATAGAGAGTTTGGTACTTACTTTCACTGCAATATCTTATTTAGATATATCATATAATTTTAATATGTCTACAGGAGTGTTCTTCATCTGATGTAAATTACTAAAAACAAAATTCTTGACAATTGACGCTCTTTTTCTGAAGTAAATTATTGAAAGACAAGAAAATGAAAAGGGATGACCTTTTATTGGATATGTAGCTCTTAGAGGCCATTAAATATTTTTAGTCCTTCTGGTTGATCTTTTTCTTCATTGTGTTCTTACCAAGGGAAAATAAATTGGCATCTTGGTCATTGTGAATGCCGATTGCTGTTCTCATAGTTCTTTATTGAAGTCCTCATGATTTTGACGATTCTATAGTAGGCTACTTTCTATTCATGGTAACTGTACTTTCATCCAGTTTCATGATTGAAACCGTGCTTCATATTTGTTCAGTCGGGTAAATGCACTTTAATTTGATTTCAATCAGGTAACTATGTCCAATTCCATCACTTGGGATGATGAAAATCGATAAATTAACTGTCAATAAATGATGACTATCATTTATTTCACTAAAGTTGCACTTACGTCAACAACTAATGGCCTCGTGTGATGATAATCATTTATTGGCTTCCATGTCATCAATTTTCATCACTTCAATTGGACTAGATAAAGTTACCTTAATTGAGATCAAATTAAAGTGTAATTACTTTATTGAAATCAAATTAAAGGGAAGTTAGCTGATTGGAACTGTAGTTTCTCAATTTAACGTAATTGTGTATGCCACATGGTTCTGTCTTGAGACATTTTTAGGATCAACATATAAAATAGCTTGAACATCATTCAGCAGTTAATATTTTTATGAGATTTTCTTACTTAACTGTTCTTTGCTGCAGGTTTCACAAAGTAATTTAAGGGACTTGCTCCTTCAATGTTGCATGGATGATAGTCATGATGTCCGCCAAAGTGCTTTTGCGTTGCTTGGCGACCTTGCTAGAGTAAGTTGTGACCTATGTTATTCCTATACTTCAATTACCATCTTACATGACAGGATACTTGACACGGCATGAGTAATGTGTCCAAAGCTTTGGAAACTACATGACTCTTAAGCACCTGATTCAAGCCCCAGTCATTAATCCATAACTAGAATTTTCTTACAATATAACCAGACCCATCTATAACGACAATATTAACAAAGTAATTAAATATGTACTCTCCCCTATCATTTTCCAATCATCATATATATTCTTTGGTGCTTGAATTCAACGTCAAATTTATAGAGAGCATCTCTGGGATAACATAATAAGATGTATCATTTTCTAGTTATGATATATATATTCTTTGGTGCTTGAATTCAGTGTCAAATTTATAGAGAGCATCTCTGGGATATCATAATAGTATCGTTTTACTAATAGCATCTCTAAAACAATAATCACCATATGTGACCCTGTGTAGTTCTCCTTACAGATATCAGTTACTTCCCATGCTTTCTTCTTATACTCTACTAGCAAGACCATGGCCTGTAAAGACATAAAAAGAAATGAAAACAATGATACTCCACAAGAAGAAAACAGCGAAGTCACGTGTCTCTAGTTTTTACTATCTGGTTGTATTTATAATATCCAAAATGACCTTTCAGCTTAAAAAATACCAACAAAATGCTGAGACCAGTAATAAAACGTCTAGAAAAGTTAACACAAACAGGTGCACACCTCATCCTCAACGAGTCGAGGCGTAGGCTATGACAAATGACAATGAAGGTGTAAGCTCCGAGGAGTTCAATGAAAGCCTTGCGCGAGGGGCATGCCTGATTATGCTATTTTATGAGTAGAGCCTTGTAGTTCCTCCTCGCTTCTAATCTACTAGTGTATTTTATTTGTTGAATCTTAATGCAGTCAGACCCATTCATAGTTCTTCTTTGAATGATTTTATTAGGTCTGTCCTGTTCATTTGCATTCTCGTTTACCTGAATTTCTTGATGTTGCTGCCAAGCAATTGGTAAGTAAATCATTACTCTCCTGAATTCTGATGGCAATAGTTTCAGTGGCCCCAAAGCTCATTGTCTAATTAATATATGCTCTATCAGAACACCACAATGCTGAAGGAAACTCTGTCTGTTGCCAACAATGCATGCTGGGCTATTGGAGAACTAGCAATAAAGGTATGGATATTTGTTTTGCATCATCATGTATCGGTCAAACTGAGGAAATGACTCACTTTTAGAGCATGATTATCAATTCTATAGACAAACCGCCCTTTCTGTATACATTGCTGCACTTCGTTTTTTGCCCTTATTTCTTCATGCTTTATAACCCTTTACCTGAAACACAGACGTTTGGATGATGGGTCTGTGAAATATGCTAAAGAAGACCTCTTTATGTCCTATTTATAATAGTAATTTAAAGATTATAATCCAAATTCTTATCATGTTCTATCCAGTTACATCAGTTTGAATGGTTTTTCTCGGTTTTTCAGCATAATGTGCGTTTGAACAATGCCTTTGTTATCTATTGAGTGGAAATCATTTTATTAGCTTGACGATCTGCTAATTGATATTTTGAATTTCAGGTTCACAAGGAGATGTCGTCAATAGTGTTGACTCTAATCTCATACTTAGTTCCAATACTTCAACGTCCTGAGGTGATCATTTGGTGTTTCATTGCATTTTATGGCTTTTTTTTGTGAAGATACTATGGCATATATAATAATCATATACTATTTTCCTATTCATGAGGCATATCTTTTGATTACTTCAAATTTTCCATGATGCTATAAATAATAAATTTTCTGTTTGATAATAAAACAAGTGGCAACTCTCTTAGAGTAAGTAGCTCTATTCTTATTATTTTTTGAAAACAAAATTACCATGGCAAAGTCGAAGATAATAATCTTGTATATTACTTCTGCTTTTCTGTCTGCTGGAAGCACTTGTCACTGTTTGTCATTCAATCCACCACCCAATACTGAGCCCTTGTTTGGTTTGGATTAAAATCCAATTTAAATCTCAAGTCAAAGTCAACACTTAATTTTAGCCATATTTCATGGGACCCACAACTTTTTAACTACACATTTCATTTTTTATCAAAATCTACTAAAAATCTGATTTTAATCTCTACTAAACAGCTACTGAATATATTCGTACAGTGTCTCAAGCTTGGGTAGAAGGTTCTGGAATGGAATTTGGTTGTGGGGCTTGGTCTTTAGCACCTAGGAAATTGTTCAAGAAAGTTCTTAACTATGAATAGATGTGCTTGTTAATCATCACTTTAGTAAATTAATTTTAGGATGCTTCAACAATGGTTACGTCAGTAATGAATAGGAAACATTAGAAGACAAATGTTACTGAATAGTAGTTTTTTCTTAGTTCCTAAGACTTGCATTGTGTGTTGTAGAGTCGTATTTGTGTTTGAAGGAACCAATTGCATCTAGTTCCTAGGACTTGCATTGTGTGTTGTAGAGTCGTATTTGTGTTTGTGTTTGAAGGAACCAATCGCATCTTGTTGTGCCATATGGACACGTCTCACATGGAATTGAAAGAATCTAGAGTGACAATGTATTGTTTAGTTGCGGCATTTGTATGTGTGTATCTTGTGTTATGTAAAATATTGGAAAAAGAGGAATCCATTTGTCGTCTTATTCTTATTGTGTTGACTTACATTGTGTAGGGGCTCAACAAATCACTCATAGAAAATTGTGCGATTACACTTGGGAGAATTGCGTGGGTATGTCCAGAGCTTGTTTCACCACACATGGAGCATTTCATGCAGTCATGGTGTCTTGCTTTGTCCATGTAAGTTGTTTCCCTGTTTACCGACTATGAAATGGATTTCCAATGTATAGAAAGGTTATGTTTTTCAAACTTGTGATAAGATGTTGAAGACAAAAGAGTAGAAGTGTTCAATATCATCTGACATGCCCAAAACCAAGTCGAACATAATTTGAAATAAATGTAGAGAACTCATGTTTTTTATTGTTCAATGCGTATTTTCAGCAGACTATAGAACTTCTGCCAAATAGCAGTTTTTCAAACCCAAAACAGAGTTGTCATATTATGAAAATGGCCTATATTTTTGAATGATTAACTACAGCACTTCTGTATCTGCCATGCAACATGTGATACTTCATTGCTTATCAGGTTACTTGATATTAGAAGTAACCTTTTCCTGGTAATGAAAATCTCTATTTAGTAATCTATCTGATTATCTATCAACTTATGACAGGATACGGGACGATGTCGAGAAGGAAGATGCTTTCAGAGGTTTATGTGCAATGGTATGCACTTGTTGTTTTCATGTGTGATGGGATTTTGACCATAATATTGGCATTCACTTCATGTTATTAGTGTCTTGCAGGTTAGAGCAAACCCGTCTGGAGCTCTGAGCTCTCTTGTTTTCATGTGCAAAGCTATTGCTAGTTGGCATGTAAATGACTTGCTGTCACTTTTTTCATTAAAACCTTCTAAAATAAGACTGAGGTTGATTGCCGTACTTATCTTATACTTTTT
>CAIGRK010084518.1:0-15025 GCA_903798315.1 Fraxinus greggii
ATCTGAGTTTTGTTGAATTGTACAAGGAAGACGGTTTGAAGCCAATGGACTCAGAACAACTCAGAGATTGTGCTCACAAGATGGTACACTTCGTTGCTGATCACTATAATTTGAAGTCGAGGTACGGCAGCAGAGCGTCGACGGATCCGAAATAGTACAAACCATTCAAGTAACTCTATCCCAACATTCCAAAGATGAAAATCTTTGTAATATTTTAAATTATTCATAAACGCCACAGCAAAAATAATTAAAATATTTATCTTATTAGAGACTTTCGGTGACATATTTTAGTCATCTTCCCTATCGTGAGTTGAATTCAAAACGTCATGAAGTAGTTCGATCCAATGAAAATCACGAAATCCAAAGTTGATTTATTTTTTACACAAGCAATTATCAATAATCAAATCGTTAGTAGACATACTTTTTATGGACTCCAATGTCATTTATTCAAACCTCATGGGAGCTAATTGTAAATTTGAGCTTGTTTGGGAAGAATTTTAATCCGATTTTAATTGAAAATATAGTTGTTATTGAGTCTCACTCATCTCATAAAAGTCAACAATAATGACTAATTTTTAATTTTAATCCGATTTTAATCTCTACCAAATACGTCCTTGATCTACAATTGCCAATTGGTGGTACGTTGTAATTTTCTCCTTTTCTTTCCCCCTATAATTTGGTTATAAACACAAATATGCCCTAATGTATTTGAAGTTTCCCTTCCTCCAAGAAAAGCGTCTGGCCCTGTCAATCAGATTATAAAATTCAAAAATTTTTGTTAGCTAATCTTTCACTGATCAAGCTTTCCAATCGAAATGGTATGTAAACGTTATCTCTCAATTTCGAATTGTGTTTATTTTTGTAAGTTTCTCCACCGATTCACATCTCGGACTATAATTTTGTTTAATTTTTCTGAATATTTGTAGGAAAATGGAGCAAGTAATTTGGAGGCGCAAATAGAGACATTGCTGAATGTAGAGAAGCAGACGAGGCAAGCGGGTGATGTGGCCGGCACCAGGAAGGCCGTGACTGACATTCTGAAGCTCTGCTTCGACGCTGGCGCATGGAAAACTCTCAACGATCAGATTTTGCTTTTATCTAAGCGCCGTGGCCAGTTAAAACAGGTTTAAATAATTCATTACACACACACACACACATATATCTGGGGTTGGTAGTTTTGCTAAACTTATGGCTTGAATTATCCAAAATGTATATGATACTTCTCATATTTTTGTGGGCTTGCTTTAATTTAGTGTTAGATTTGGAGCATGTTTCGCTAACCGTAAAAAGTTACTTGTAAAAAATAAGAAAATCTTAAAATAAATTTATTTTTATTGGTCAACTTTAGAACTAGGTTACTAATTTTGATAGTAAGATAATTATTTTGATAAATTTATTGATGTTACCCAAAACCTCCAAAAGCACGAAGGTTAATAAAAAAATGGAAGTTAAATATGTGCTTGTGTATGAGAGAGAGTGATAAGTGTTGTAAAATTGTAATGTCAGCTAGCTGGCCTGTTGTGCATATTGATCTACCCATGTAGCATGATGTTGTGAACCTCTTTTGTTTCTTGAGATAAATAAATAAAATGAACTCTAGTGTACAGAAGGTCTAGGGTCATTCTTGTCCATTTCGTGCCACATTATATGATCCTTCTTTAAGGATCAAATTTCCACACTGGACACTTGAATGTGCCATTTGGATTCTTAAATGGTGCTTTTCAACCACTTATAAAGCAGGTTTGCTGTTGGGAAGTTTGATCTCTACCTAAACATTATAATGGTTTATTCACTAACGACATGCACATAATTATGATAGATACTGAAAATATGCATATCTACATATGTATGGAAATTGTTTAAGTTTTCATAGTTGTATGGATGATGTATGTGTTTACCCGAGATATGTGAATGGGGTGAGTGTAAATTTATATGCCTTCATTGGATTATACACATGCATCTATTTAGTGTTTCTGCTCTGCAGTTTGCACAGGTTTAAGTTCATTATTGCTTATATATGTGAAATAGTTACCTACAGATATCTTCTAATTTAAATTCTTTTTTATAGCAATAACGTTATTACTCTGTGATAAGGTGTTTCCTTTTCAAATCAAGGAAAAGGTATCCTTTACCGCATTAATGTAGTGTTATTGTTGCTCTTCTCTTGTTGTTTTTGCGCAGGCTGTGCAAGCCATGGTCCAACAAGCAATGGAATATACTGACCAGACCCCAGATCTTGATACTAAAATTGAGCTTATTAAGACACTTAATAATGTATCTGCAGGAAAGGTGAATGTCCATGCATGAATGCTTGCAGATCTGCATCTGGTTTCGTTATTTCTAAGTCTTTGATTTTATGCTTTATATCTTTAATGGCCAAAGTATCTGGCAGATATATGTTGAGATAGAGAGATCTCGCTTGTTAAAGAAACTTGCCAAGATTAAAGAAGAACAAGGTCTTATAGCTGAGGCTGCTGATTTGATGCAAGAAGTTGCGGTCAGTGGATGAGAATTTCTTGTCAATTGACTTCTAAATCTATAAGTAGCACGTCAAGTTTTTCTCCCTAACATTGTTCAGCTACAGGTGGAAACCTTTGGTGCAATGGCAAAAACAGAAAAGATTGCATTCATACTTGAACAAGTATGTAGCATTCTCCATTATCCTTCAACTATTCTTGAAACATTTTTGGAATTCAGGACTTTGGCACACATGAAGAGATAACTTAATCTTCAAATTATGTAGGTTCGTCTGTGTTTAGATCGCCAGGATTATGTACGTGCTCAAATACTCTCAAGAAAGATCAGTCCGAGAGTTTTCGAAGTTGATGCTTCAAAAGAAAAGAAGAAACCCAAAGAAGGTGAAAATATTGTAGAAGAGGCTCCTGCTGATATTCCATCACTATTGGAGTTGAAGCAGATCTACTACCAACTAATGATTCGGTACAGTTTACCCTTTTTCTCTATTTCTCGGTTACTCATGTGTATTCAGTGTTAAGGGCCTTTCTCGAACAGAGTATGATTGCACACAGAGAGAGTTCATTTATATGCACTTATCCATGCACACAGCTTCAAACTTCTGCTTACACAGACAAATGAATAGGGGGAAGAGGAGGGTGAGCCGATGAGATATTGGTCGTTGGTTAGATTAATGCATGTTTCTTGATGTCTTCTCTGTCGAACTGTGAAATATGGATTTTCCGTAGGTCAAATATGGTGTGGTTTATTCAATTTTCATTCTTGTTGGATCCCTTTAATATCATGAAACCTTCTATATGCAGTTGCTAGATTGTTGACTTGATTGATCATTCTCTTGTGCAACATTTATTTTTATGTCTTGGAGCGTGCAATCAAATTATATCGGACTTTACTTTTAGGAGTCTTGGCACAGCAAGCTGATCAAATTGGGGGCTTTGAAACTTAGAAATTTAAGTTTGATGAGCATTTCTAAATTTAATCATTGTAGTTCATTAGGCTTTGAAACTTAGAAATTTAAGTTTGATGAGCATTTCTAAATTTAATCATTGTAGTTCATAATGACATCAAATCAGCAACGTGGTTTTAATAATAATAAATAGATTTTAGAGGTAAGTAGTTGTGTATTTTAGTGTTGAATGCATCTAGAATACACTTGAGAGACTCTTACATATAAAAGCTTGGATGAGGCTATATAAGTCACTTTTGCACGTTCCCAGTACATCTTGCTTGATAACTAAAATTGAGTAATAACCTCTTCGAGTTGTGATTCATGTTTGTATCTTCGACCATGATTTTAGGTCACTTCATGGTGCGGAAGCGTTATGAAATTCTTGTAATAAGAATTATGTAATAAATAAGAATGTTATTTGAACAATCATGTCTTGTATATATCGAATAATAATTGATTTGTTAAAAAGTGTACAATACTCCTATATTTATAGGTAAAATTATTCCCTAATCCTATTAATAAAAGGAAACTAAAATAAGGAAACTAATAAAATCCTAATCTAATTAAAAATCCTATTCTAATCAATAAATAAAAGAAATCATATTCTAAACAAGAAATAAGAATAAAAAGGTAAACCCTATTAGAACTAGAAAAGATACATCACAATTGTAGTAGGAAACTACTAATCATGATTATGTACTGCATCAATCCCCTCCACTTGAATAAAACTNATTGGAATAATTTGCTTTATTATTGATTGAATAATGATTGATGTTATGATAAAGTGTACAATACTTCTATATTTATAGGTAAAATTATTCCCTACTTCTGATACTATTAGGAAATGGAAACTATAATCCTAATCAAATAAAAGATAAAATTCCTATCGCAACTATACAAGAAAACTAAAAAGATAAAACATAATTGACAAATAAAATCCCAGAAAAGGTGAATCATAGTTATAATAGGAAACTATTAATTGTAGTTGTGATGTACTACATCACTTCATTTCCACGTTTGTGGTTTTCAATTTTAGATGTTCTTATTGTTTTCACTAATGTCAGCTGTATTCCTTCCAGACTTATTGAATTGATGTCCATATGGTGTAGGTACCACTCACATAGCAATGATTACCTTGAAATATGCCGATGTTACAAAGCAATGTACGAAATTCCCTCAGTGAAAGAGGACCCCGTACAATGGATGCCGGTAAAGAATCTCTTGTATTTACCTCGATTTGTATGCATTCTTCATCCCAGTTGACTTCAGTGCTATTTATATTTCAACAGGTGTTGAGAAAAATATGCTGGTACTTGGTCTTGGCTCCACATGATCCTATGCAATCTAGCCTTCTTAACTCAACCCTGGAGGATAAGAATCTTTCAGAAATTCCTCATTTCAGGTTAGTGCTTTATAACTCTTTTAAGGTTTCCTTTTAATTTATTTTCCTTCGCAGAAGTATGTTATTCACTTTCATTTTTACTCTCTTTTACTCTGTCACAAGGTTACTGTTGAAACAATTAGTTACCATGGAGGTCATTCAGTGGACATCCCTTTGGAACACATTCAAAGATGAGTTTGAGAATGAGAAGAACATGCTTGGTGGTTCTTTGAGTGAAAAAGCAGCCGAAGATCTTAGATTGAGAGTAACAGAACATGTAATCCTTAAACCCACTTTTCCGGGCATTCTACGTCAAACTTAATGCTTTAGTTAAGATATTCGTAGTCTACGGATTCATTGTCTCAAGTGTTGCGTCTCTGACCAGGGTACTTGAAGGTCTATGCACTGTTGCGTGTACCAACTTAGATTTGTTTACCGTTCTAAAATTTGTAATGTATATCTTCAAGAGATTATTTCCTTGCAGAACATCATTGTCATCTCAAAATACTACTCACGGATAACCTTGAAGAGAATGGCAGATCTACTATGCCTTGGCATCCAGGTCTGTCTTCTTTCTACCAATATACTTTTCTTCAATTTCTGATAAAGCTATTGACTCTAAGTACTCTCTTATTTTTTTAATGTTATATGTTACTAATTTTTATTGCTGGAAGTGTTTTGGATTTAAGTTTTGAAGTTACTGGAAATTATATTATCTAACTTTTTTTCTCAAAGCTCTCTTGTAAAATTCATACTGGATGCCATATAATTGAATTGAATTGTCATTTGGGAATTCTTGGTATTAGTTCAATGGCATTGGATGTAACTAGTGAATTTTAACACATCTTCTTTGGTTAATATAGTTTTGATTCTAAGTCCTCTTTTATTTTTTAATGTTATACGTTACTAAATTTTCTTCCTGTAAGTTTTTTGGATTTAAGTTTTGAAGTTATTATCTAACGTTTTTCTCGAAGCTCTCTTGTAAAATACATACTGGATAACATATAATGGAATTGAATTAGCATTTGGGAATTCTTGGAATTAGTTCAGTGGCGTTAGATGTAACTAGTGAATAACAACAAATCTTCTGTGGTTATTATAGTTTCCCTTTTGAAAATGGTCCCAGCATTGTAAATCTGAGGGAATCATATGGTGTTTAAGGTTGGTCCATCTGCGAATCTATAAAAATATATGATAAGAATATAGACAAAGAGACTGCTTTTTAGTTTGTCATAGTGCCCTGTCACTCAAATGGTTTCTGGGTACTTTTGGCTCATTTTTATGTGCGAAATTGGCTATAGAGTGTAACCATCGAAGCTACTCATGAAATTGGATGTGGAGTGTAACCATCCAAGCTGCACCTTTATCATATTTTCCATATTCTGAGTGAAACATGATTGACTTAAAAAATACCATAACCCAAAAAAAAATTCAAAAGAAGCGCACTTTTCAACAGAGACAGCATAAACAAGGCCTCAAATTTTCTTGCCATGAAAGCGATGAAAATCTTGATCTCAAGTGGGTGGACATGTAATTTATTTTATACAGCACTAAGTTCTAGCAATGAGAGACACATATGGAAGATAGTATTGAAGGTCCATTTTGCCCAAGTGACAAGTCCTTAATAGCATTGGGTCTGAATTCCGGGTCCACAGTTTGCTTTTTCTTTTTCTATTTAACTCCTTCCCACTTGGTTTTATCTGTATTTATTTTATTCCATAGTCTTGTTTCTTTATGATAATAGTTCCAAAGCGTTTTAATCTCAATCTTCTCTGGATCACTGGGCTTTTACTCATTTTTTTCTTGTTCATGGTTGAAGATGCTTGTATCCCCCATTACCTTGTCTATATATATATCACCATTGTCTTCTTATTCTCTCTCTCTCTCTCTCTCTCTCTCTCTTTCCATAGGAAGCTGAGAAGCATCTTTCAGATATGGTTGTCTCCAAAGCATTGATTGCAAAGATCGACCGACCTATAGGTATAGTCTGCTTCCAGACAGCCAAGGATAGTAACGACGTTCTAAATTCATGGTCCATGAACTTGGAGAAGCTTCTTGACCTCGTGGAAAAGAGTTGCCATCAAATTCACAAGGAGACAATGGTCCACAAAGCTGCATTGAAAGTTTAAAATGACGAAAATGACTAGTCGAAGTCCTGTTCGATTCTCATTTTTGTCTTGACTAGTCCTGTTGTTTTCGAGGGTAGGCCTTTGCCTTTTCCATTGGTGGCCCCTAGATTTTCAAGTTGCGTTGTTTAGTCCTTTTGTGATGTTATTACTATTTCAATTATTCTTCGATTTCAACAATTAGGATATGTACTGAGGAAATAGCTTCATGATGTTTGTACCAATTTGTGTACACGGATAATACATGATAATCAACGCTGCTCATTTTTGAGTTTCTAACTTGGAACTTATTCCGGTAAATTGTTTGCCATAGATGGTATCTTGTAGACCGTGCTTGATATATGATGCTTGATGGAAGTATGTATGGCATTAAGCTGCAGTTGTGTGCATGCTTGTGTACATGATTGGGGTTCAGTGTCACCATTTTTCATGAACAATTACACGAGAACTTGGATCTACCCAGTCACATTATATTAATTTTTCCCCTTTAAATTTATCGACAAAGCTAAAAAATTACAAACCAAATATCAGAAAAACTGTTGTAATATACTAGTATGATGTGATGATCAGATCATCCTGAAGAAGTCTAATGACTTGAATCTGGCGTCGAAGAATATTCAGCTCCACTTAGATTATCCTCCGGCCTGTCATTACACTGCAGGTTAGCCGGAAAAGACAGCGGAAAAGAAGACAAGGTCGGGGATGAAGATGAAAACAGTAACTGATCCCACAAATTCCCTGCAGGCTGCATTGGAGTATCATCAAGATTCATCGAAACTTGTAAGCTGGAGTTCATATTCTGCATGGGATATTGAACTTGATGAGTGTGAACAATTGGTTCAGTTGAAGTAGAAACTGAAGCAAGTTTATTTGGTACTGGTGATTGCATTTGCAAGAGCCTAACATTTTCTGGGAAGTTTAGTTTTGCTTTATTGCCTCTAAATTTAAGGGCAGCCTCATCATATGCCCTAGCAGCACCCTCTGCAGTGTCAAATGTGCCTAACCAAAGCCTAGAAGCTTTGTAGGGATCCCTTATTTCTGCAGCCCATTTGCCCCATGGCCTCCGTCTAACTCCTCTGTATTTCCTTGTTCCATGGGATTCTGTAGTGTAATTTGCGGGAGTGCAATATGTATATACTGCTTCTGTTGATGTTATGATGCTTGTTCCTGTGCTTGGACCTTCTGCACCTGTGTATCATGCACATTCATGTCAAATACTTAAACTAGATCAAAGTTCTCAGCGCAACTGAAAAATGGTAGGGGTCGGGCTAGCCGTTTTAAGAGGAGGAAAGTGTGGGCCATGTTTTTTAGACGGGCCAAGCCAACTCAAGTTTACTATATTTTGCTACGCTCGTAGATTTGGTTTGGTGCAAGCTGGCTGACACGAGTCGGCTGGCTCAGATCACGAGCTTGGCACAACCTGACCAGACCTGTCAGCACAACCTAGTTTCACACCACTAATTGTCTCCTTTTTTCGAGGGGGTCATAGGATTGCAGGGCTTATTATTTTTCTCCGTCTTTTAATTCGAGATAAGTCTTATTTGACAGTGTTTCTAATTTAATTTGGGCTATTATCAACTTCTTCATGTACTTATTTCCTTTATTAGTCTAAAGTTCACAGTATAATCAATCCTTAAGGATTGAGTAAGAGATGTATACATACAATGCTTGATGAGTTTCTTGATTTGTTCCTCACCTTTTAGGCCATGAAAGATCTTAGATTATAAGGCATAGAATTTTTATAAGTTCAAATTTTAACGCCAGAATTATTTTTAGTACGTGAGAGAACGTGTTGAAGATAATGACTTTAGGTTTTAATTGTTACCTGATATTATTTCAGAACCTCTAATGGTAAAATCATCATAAGCCCTGGTAACTGTCGCAACTGATGCAGAAGCCTGTTCATGACTGCTATTGATCTCTTCCCTTTTCCTCTTATCTCCAACACCCAAACAACATGCAGACGATGAAGAACCACCACTCACCGCCGCTCCGCCACCTCGACTGCCAGTATCTCCAGGCTGCGCTGCCTCTTGGCTCACATTACCCGCCACCACGTGGGCCAAAGCTGACACCATTGCTGACATTTCTTGCTCTCTGTTAAATCCAGAAAGCACTGACTCCAATGGATCATTTCTCCTTGTGCTCTGAGCACTGTTTTTTCTTGAATTCGCCACCTTGAACACGCACATGGGGATTCAAAAAGTACAAAATACTAATCAATGTTCATTCAAGAAGGTTGACAAGAATTTCTTGAACTGAAAGTCATATATATAAGCAAGTTAGGAGTTGAAATTTTTATTGCAGTACAGAATTAATTAAAAATAGCAGCCGCCGACTTGAAAGAGTCGACATCAAGCTTTTACACAGTGGATGCATGTGAAGTGGGGTGGTGGTCAAAGGTTGAGGTTTGAAATCTCACTGGCATCGGTTTCGAGTTTATCCGTCGACGTGCTTGGTCGACATCTTTATTTAGTTTGTCCAGGAAATTTTACGAGAAAAATTCATAAATAAGAGGTTAAGTATCATCCATTTCAAAATCAAGAACAAATATTTCAAATTTCAAAAATCAGATGTTAATTAAAATTTATGTATAATTTAATTAATTAATTATATATTTTTAATTAAATATATTAATCTCACAAATCTATATAATATAGTCACAAATTAACGATTTAATTAGTCACATAATATATTTCGAATACAAATCAAAATTTTATATGTGACATTATTTTACGGTTGCAATTCAGAAATTTTATAAATCACAATTTGTTCATCGGTTGCAAATAAAAAAATTATATGTCATAATTAATTTCTCGGTCACGAATCACAAATATTATAAGTCACAATTTAGTAGATAGTCACAAATTGTCAAATTATTGGTCACAAATTAAAAAAATTAGGTCGCACATTATTTCTTGATCATAATTTATTTTTTTCATTGGTCACATATTGTTTATTTGTTACAAATTAACCAATTTAATGGTCATAGTCAACCAAATAATTTGTGACCACAACCAACACTTATGACAACCACCGCACCACTCCCTCCACAGCACGACCGCCACCTTCGTCGTCAAACCACCACTTCTCGGTAGCAATACCACCACATTAAACAAATCAACATATCGCAGAAAAACACCATGACATCATCACACCGTTCCACCACCACCTCGATAGGCCCATCGCCGCCCCCACAACCTCCGCCATCACCAACTAAACCACATCCACCATTCATCCACAGCCCCCGTAAGAAACCCGTCACCGAAAAATACCAACTGCAACCTTGACCTACAAACCGCCACCGTAGAGGTTGCACTCCGCCATCGCATCGCGTAAATCTAGGTGTCGTGGCAATGCTTCTATAGCAGCACCACAAAGATCTGACCCAAATTTAAAAAATGCAATTAAAAACATAAACTTTACTATTCATCCAACACATCCAGGGTAACGTCGTCGGAAAATAATAGCCGCAACCACGACACCTAAGGGGCCAGCGTAGCCCCTGCAACGCTAGCAACCTAACCCGACACTGCCACCACCTCATCACTGAGCGTGAAGCAAAGCTCCGGCTTCGCAGCCTGCGAAGACCACTGCGCATTGACATAGTGTCGCGGCATCGCGGTGGCTTGCGTGCAGTGTTCGTCGGAGTAGAACGGGGAGAGAGAATGAGGCGAGACGACACAACAGCGTCGCCCGTAGCGACCTATGATGGCAGTGGTGGTGTCAGGCTTCTTCGTGCGGCTTCACTCCGACGCTTCAATGGGCTTTACTTCGGCTCTCTCAGGTCGCTTCGCGACGAAGAGAGGGTGAGAGGTAAGAATAGATAGAGAGAAGTGAGATAATGCCAATGGTGGTCGTGGCGGCGGTGGCAAATGGCTAGAGAAAAGGCGGGATAGAGAGAGGAGAGAAAATGAAGATGATGAATAATTAGGGTTTTGGTGTGTATGGTTGGGTAGAATGAATATGTATATTTAATTTTGTAATATAATTATTAAAATTTTAATTATCATCCATTTTGTCAAATAAAAACTTATAAATCTAAATTTTGAAATGGGAAGTTTAAAATTCTGGTGGGCTATAATTTTCACTTGCTATAGTTCCATGAAAGATCACAAGTATCTACTTGGGCCTACTAGCTAGACTGGGCTGAATGAGTGTGGACTTGTTTAGTCTATTTGAGACTATGCCCGTTCTCTGCCGTAAAATGAAAACTCCAATTTGGATTATAGTTGGGATCTTCGATTTATGCAAAATGCAAGTAGTACTTCTCATTTTTCTGACGGTGTTACGATTTTATTTTTATTTTTTATGTTGTAATTGTTTTTGAGTCTGTCGAAAGGTTGTAATAGTGGTTTGTTATGAGTTTGTTTATTTTTATTATTTTATGGATTAGTGATGATATATAGCTAGCTAGACACGCTCATTAGTTTTAGGATGTCAATGAAGGTTTAAATTCCTCGAAAACCTTTTAATGGAGGTTAAGACTTCACCAAATTAGCCCTTTAGTTTTATTACTGCTCGCAATGAAAATGCGATCGTATGAAACTTGTCATTTTTGTATCGCTTGGGTCCCTGTTGAATGGAAACTGGCCATTTGACTATCACAAATCATATTTTTTGTTAGAAAGACAATTTTAATATGATCTTGAATTAGATCGAGAACATTAAATTATAGAATCGCCAAAAAACAAAAGAATAAAATTTAGAAAGATAACTTTATGTCCCCATTCCCCACCCACTCCTAAACACATACACACCCTCTATCAAACCGTGATGAAATGATAAGGTCAATTAAATGTATATGTATGAAACTCATTTTATGAATATTGTTATTCATAAACAGTGCGTACCAATTATTGATGATGTTTTATTAATTAATTTGTTATCTTAAATCATAAGATGACAACTCTATTCATCTAAATTTCACATCACTGCTTATGGTTAAGCAAGTGACGATGAATAACATTATTTCATTTTTCTTGGTCTTAATGAAAATCCTTACATCAAGTCATCCAAATCTTATGCATCGATGTCACAATTATGATGAAATATATTTTGTGTTGTCTCGTTATAATATGAAATGATTGTAGTCACAATTATGATGAAAATCCTTGCATCAAGTAATCCAAATCTTATGTGTCAATGTCACAATTATGATGAAATATATCATGTGTTGTCTCGTTTTATTATGAATCATTGGGGATTGTAGTCAGCATGACGATTTGACGAAAATAGATATTGTTGTTGAACTCTTTAGAAATCTCATATATAATTTTTAGGATATGACATTATTTGAGGTTAAATGTCTTGTAGGTTATGGATATTCATTTCACAAAGAATATGTTTCTTAAAATTTTCGTAGAAAAAATCTAGGGGGAAAAACACCTAGTGAAAGAAAATATTGCCTCATTGAAAACCTTACGATGAAAATCCGACAAGACAACTTCAATACGAATGAGAACAGTCCAATATGTATTCACTCGCCTCATGGTGATATCACTTGAGATTTGTATATATCATTTATCATCTTTTCGAGTGTTGTAGTAGATAATGATTTTGTGAACATGTTTATCACGTAAATTATCATGATGACACATACGAATAGATAAATTGGTTGACAAGCAACATGTTGACCAAATAATCCTTCGCATTATCATAACCAACTAGTCTTGAATTCTAAACTGTTAGTGAGATATCTACTGCATAAAGATACACTTCATGATCAATAAATTATTCAATATTATCTCGAGGACGAAAATAGTTTTCTTTTCCTTTAAGTGAACAAGTAGTACTCATCGGGTATCAAATTGATGTCTCATTTGCCTATATGAATTTTTTTTTTTTTTTGGGGGACTTTTGCTATGTAAGTTGACTAGTGAACAAGAACTCGGTTGGTTAAATCTCGAACCACAGGATGAGGCAAAATTCATTTTTCCAAAATATTTTGTCATGAATTACTTTTTGAGTAATCAAGAGCCTATGAAAGCTATTTAGGAGTTTCAATAAAAATTCATCTACAATAATAATGACAAATCAAAATATCATTTTTAATCATATACAATAATAATGACTGTTATGATTGATACCACTTGTTGTGATACCAATCACGAGATTGAGATGTTGAAGCTATATGGCAAAAAATAATGAAGTATATGATCAAGCAAAAGAATAAAGAAGGTAAGAATATGACATAAGAATTAAGAGATTTTATTGACTCGAAAATAATGGAGAAGAGAGAAAATTACAATGAATCCTATAATTCTAGTAATCTATTTTCTCACACTTATAAAATTGTATAGAAAAGCCTAGTATTTATAGGGAATATGTAGGAGATGTCCAAACCCTCCTAGTAGAGTAGTTGATGAAGTAGGATACCAAAAAAATCGATTCCAAAACAAATTACAACTCACAATGGGCTTCCAAAATAGAACTTCAACTTGATATAGCATTCCAAATTGAATTCTCCTTGACGTGTACTTCAATTAGAATGCTTCAATTACTTCAACAAGAAATTCGAGTCACACCAAAATTCTAACAATATCTACCTTTACACGAATTCCACCAAGAAATGAACGGCTTCTTCAACAATAACCAAAAAATTAATTTCTACAATAAAACACAATACTTCAGCTATTCCACTGAATCCAAGGACTATTCTGCAGAATTATATCAAATCCCAAAAAATCATAATGATTTTACATTAACCAAAATGGGTTGTAACACATCCCAAACCAGAATCAAACACAAATGCTTTTAAAGAAAGCCTCTTACTAGATTGTACACATTTTATTCCACTTAAAGCATGCCCTACAAAATCAACATCCACATACCCTTTTACAATGGGACCATTCCTAGCAATTGAA
Source organism: Fraxinus greggii (assembly GCA_903798315.1). Lineage (NCBI taxonomy): Eukaryota > Viridiplantae > Streptophyta > Magnoliopsida > Lamiales > Oleaceae > Fraxinus > Fraxinus greggii. The sequence goes on from CAIGRK010084518.1 coordinate 13,798, forward strand.
TACAATGGCATCGCAAGTGATGGTGGCAAAGCGGCATTATCCATATTTTCTAAACTCTACTTAGCAGTATTCTTCAAATTCCACCATTTAGGAGCTCCTAAAGATATTGTACCAAATTGAAAGTCCACCACAGTACTGAACCTCTGCCGATTGACTTCCAAATTCTACACGGCCCTGCAAGATATATAACCGAGACCTTTTCTGTCCCTTCAATACAAATTGGGTACCCTTACAAACCTTCAAAGTTTCACTTCTACCAAAGAACTCAAAACCTTTTGAATCAATGATAGAAAACGAGGTGAGATTCTCTTTCAAATCTGGAATATGTCGAACATGGACAAGTGTTCTAATTGTTCCATCCAAAAGCTTCAATTTAACTGTACCAATTTTAGCAACCCAACAGGTGCGTTGTTTTCCATAACCGCGGCACCTTTGGAAACAATTCAATATGTAGTAAACAAGTCCTTATTAGGACACATATGAAATACACACGCTGAATCAAGAATCCATCTATCTTCCTAGTTAGACTCAATGTTAGAAATAGCTAAGAGATCTCCATCACTTACAATGTTCTTTGCGAGGTCTGCTTCACTTGAAGTATCCGAATATCTACTTGCAACCATCCTTACTTTATTCTGCAATTTGTAGCAATCATTCTTTAAGTGCCCCTTCTTCTTGCAGTAGTTACAAATTTGATTACTGAACTCAAATTTCGATATGTCCCTTTCAGAACCAACATGAACAATAAAACTAGCTCCATCTCTAGCCTCAGAAACCAAATGCTTCATCTTCTCTTTCAAAAATACAAAGAATTATACACCTCCTCTATGGTGAAAGTATAACGACTACGCAAGATCGTCTCTAAATGAAAAAAATGAAGTGGGCAACGAATACAGTAGGATCAGGGCCAAATCTTCTTCATCATACTTTACTTCCAAAGTTTCCAAATCAGCGACGATTTCCTTAAATACAACCAGATAATCTTCCAATGATCCTCCTTCTGCCATTCGATGAGAGTATAAACTCTTCTTGAGATTCAACTTACTTGTCAGAATTTTAATCATGCACAATCGCTCCAACTTCAACCATGAAGAAGCTGCTGAATTCTCCTTCAAAACGTCCTGAAGAATTTTATTAGATAGATGAAGGTAAATGTGAGAAACTGTCTTTTTATTCTTTCGTAATTTCTCTTCAGTGGTCAAAGTTGCTGGCATCCTGTCAATACCCA
>CAIGRK010084586.1:0-13793 GCA_903798315.1 Fraxinus greggii
TATTATGGAACGATCTCGCTCTTACGATCGCTGATTGTCGACGTTGACCGATCAACGTCCGCCTGGGTTGAGCTTCAATCTTGGGTCTGCCACTGGTTCTCATATGTTATTCTTGCTATAACACAAAACGTTTACTATAATATCTAATCGTGTAAGCAAAATATAAATAAAAGTTGCTGATATTCGAGCTCATCAACGATTTCACATTGAATTTATATATACATTTTTTCCCCACGAATGTTCGAGTTCTCAAATAAATATCTCTGGGATTGAATAATTTATAGTCGCGACTTTTAATCACACATGAAATAGCGATCACAATCATCTCTTTACTATCGTGCATTGATACTAAATTTTTACTGAAATGAAAGTAATTATTGATATGAAAAATTAGATTGGAGTAGAATGAGAATTTGATTGTGTAAAATTATTTTATGTCTCCTTTTGACGTGACTTTGTCCAAGAATATGGACTTTGATAAAGTTTTTAAGTTTGAATTAAAAGTAGAAGTTGTTAATGAAAAAGTACTGGATTGAAATGGCGCATCCTTTTAAGAATATGCCAATTGTCAGCCATTATTGAATGAACTCTATTTGGGATATTAATTAGAAAAATATATTTTCAAAGTATTAATTAATTAAGAATTAATTTTTTCAAAGTCATTTCTACTTTACTCTAAAATAAATAACTCAATTTTATTTTTGATGAATTAAATAATTATTTCATTAAAACTTATAAGTATTGGTAAAAAAAAAAACTCGTAAGTAATTTTTTAAACTTAGCTAAACATGACTGCTTAAATTGAGGATTGCCAACGACAAACGGAAAAATAATAAAGCCATTCTATAGAAAACAAGAAAAAAAATTATTGCCTATGTCCCAACGTTTCATGTTCTTTGACAGTTGAGCCTCCTCTTCTTCTGCATTCAAATCTTAGCTTCTCTTCAAGGCTTCTCCTTAAAATGGGACTTAGCCTCTACATCTAAAAGTTCAACTTCTTTCAATGGAATTATTTCTCCTCAGCAATGAGACTATTTCAGAGGCAAAGTCCAATTATCACATGAATATTGATGCTTGGACTCGAAGTGTTATTGTGTATGTTGCTTCATCTAGGGTATGCAAACTCTACTACAATAAGGGCAATCTCGTTGTAAAGGGAAAAACTGTATAGGGCAATTACAAGTGCTGTGTTGACAGCACCTATACGAATGCTTCTTTTTGTTTTTTCGCCAACTCCCAATGAAAAGAAGTCACCATGTCTAGATTTTCCTGTATACCAAGCGTGCCTCCTACAATAAAGATGTCAAAGAACCCCTACAAGAAAGGTCTATGGAAAGATTTAAGCCCTTATTTGATCCCCCATTATTTTCAGAATATATTTTCTCTTTTTTATTTTCAATTATACATTTTTCAATAAAATAATATTACACGTAAATTCAAAAAAAAAAATCTTTATTTTTTTAACTCCATGTTTTCCATCAAAATATATTCCAAAATGCTTTTTCATTTAGAAAAAAAAAAGGCCTCAAACGTGCTGTAAATATCCTAAACCCTACTTTTCTAAGTCTAATGCCTCGTATAAAAATTAAGGCCTAGGATTTGGGGGACTATTTTTATGCATCTGCCCACATGGCAAGCCACGTAACTGCAAGTTAAGCAATGGTGCCACGTAAGGCTTCCGAGGCTATAGCCCATCTTTGCGAGGTAATGAAGGAACATTCCATCATCTCGACCACTACTTTCCGAGGTGTTGAAGGCATGGACTAATGCGCCATTGAAAAGTCACGGATGATAGATAACTTATTACTGCATCATCGATTTCCTTCTTAATATTTAGTTGTGTAACACGGGTCTCCATGACCGAAATGGTAAAGACCGACCCGTAGCCCTTATGTACAAAACGGCATTTTTTACTTACTAAGCTATGTGAGAAGTGTCTAATTTGATATTGCCTGTGATGGTGATTGAGTCCGACTTTCGTTTGCACGATACAATTCAAACTATGTCAAAAGAAAAACAATGGATAACAAATGCATCATTTGTGCTTTTTTTTATCTTTGCTTTAACATTCTCTATGTGAAATCAATTCTTAATGTAAATGTAAATTTCATGAATTAATCTCAGGAACTCCACAGAGAAATAGTGAAAGCAATTAATATTCAAAGCCCAAGTATTAAATGCAAGCAAACCATATCAATTCAACTTCTAACATTTTGTATGCATACAAATAATTTTTACATGCACATCTTTTATATGTATGCATGCATGTAGATATGAATGATAATAAGGACACTAGATTTATTTTTTCAAAGATAGGGCACTATTCATTACACATGAGTTTGTCCTCTACGTATTCAAACGTGTAAAAATAACCTACTCATATATGACTTCTTCATGAAATCAATATATTACACATTTTGTATGCGTACAAAATTTTATGTAATTAATGTTTGACATAACTATTTTTTTTTAATACCTACGCTATTACGTACTCAATTATATCATGGCACGTGCATTGCACGTGCTTCTGACTAGTGATTACAAAAATGCAATTGCAATGTCCCTCTTTTTAGACTTGAACAAACTCCATAGGTTTTGCATTTTAGCAAGAAACATTTGAACTTATTAACGAGCTCTCGTGTAAATAGTTTTTGAAATTTCAAACTAAAGCACATTGATCTCTTAAAAATGATGTCTAAGCCCTATATGCTTAGTCCTATATATTGCACGGGATTTACAGATAAATTAATTACAGATATAACAATAAATCTTAGTAGGATGAGAATCGGAGAACATAATCCTTCAAAATTTATTTGTCTGTAAGACATGTAGCCGATGAAATGTATTTGGCTTCCGCAGTTGATAATGCAACACTGTTCTACTTCTTTGAATGCCAAGAAACTAGACAATCACCTGAGGTACTTTTTCTATCTTCAAGATCACCGGCATAATCATAATCCTAATTTGTATACCTTACCAAAGTAAAATGAGGTATCTAAATATTCGTTTCAATGCAGTTAAGTGTGATTCTTTAGGTGAACTTTGAAATCTAGCGCACATAAACTGAATGACAAAAGAAGAGAAAACAATGGTTGAATATCACTAAAAAAATAACCTCTTATGTTGAATTTCTGAATTGATAAAAGAAAATAGAGAAGAAAGAAATGAATTCTTATTATTCTTGATGGATAAAAAAGTGCTTACATTTATAGACATGTTACAGCATTGCGTATGAATTGTTAACAACAGTTTTAACGAACTGTATTTGTTCTAACTAATTAAACTATCTAACTAATTCCCTTGCCAGCTAAACAGGTATAACCGAACATATCTACTTCTTGGTTGTTATGGGAGCTGCTGACTTGGCTACAGACTTGGTTGGATTTGCTGCCTCTGTTTTCTCTATTTTCTCTGTATCGTAAGATCCCCCTTCAAGAGGGGCTTGTATGTCGAGAATGCCCATCTTGGAGATATTCATTTTGAACAATGCAGAACCAAGGGGTTTTGTTAAAACATCTGTTAGCTGATGTTTGGTAGGAACATGGATGATCTTAACCAAACCAGCTTGTAGTTTCTCTCGAACAAGATGACAATTTATTTGAATATGCTTGGTTCTTTCGTGTTGAACTGGATTAGTAGCAATGGAAATTGCTGACTTGCTGTCAGTATACATGAGTGCAGGTTGATCATGATGGACGCCTAAGTCCTGTAGAAGATAGACCAGCCATTAGACCTCAAAGGTTGTGGAAGCAAGTGCACTGTACTCAGCTTCAACAGAAGACCTGCTGACTATAGCTTGTTTCTTGAATTTCCATGAAATTAAAGATTCACCAAGGGCCAGTGATGCTGCGCTTAGTGTCAATGCAACCTGCCCAATCACTGCCACTGTAAGCTTTGAGATGCAACTCCTAATTGCTGGGAAAAATTAACCCTTAGTCGGGGGTAGCCTTAATGTATCTGAGAACCCTGTAAGTTGCATTCAAATGTGACTGAGTAGGTTTGGACATAAATTGACTAAGGATTTGGACTTAATAGGATAAGTCAGGTCTAGTGATTGTGAGGTAGATCAATCTGCCAATGAGTCTTCGGTACACTGAGGGACCGGCTAGGAAGTTGCAGTCTTCAGAACTTAACTTGAGGGTAGAATCCATTGGGAATGCTACAGGTTTGCAGCCAGAGAAGCCAGAGTCTTCCAATATATCTAGAGCATATTTTCTTTGACAAAGGCTTATTCCCTTACGTGATCTAGCAATTTCCAGTCCAAGAATATACTTTAACTCACCTAAGTTCTTAATTTCGAACTGATTATCCAAAAATTTCTTGAGAGCTTGAATTTCATTAAGATTATTACTTGCAAGTAAGATATCATCAACATAAACTAAGAGCACCATGAATGAATCACTAATAGTGCGAATGAATAAGGAATAATCTGACTTCGCTTGCTGAAATCCATATGAAATGAGGCTGGTAGTAAGCTTTGCAAACCATTGCCTAGATGCTTGTTTAAGTCCATACAAGCTCTTATTTAGTTTACAAACAATGGAGGTGTCATGAATAGGATAACCCTTTGGTAACTCCATGTAGACTTCCTCATGTAAATTACTATGCAAAAAGGTATTGTTGACATCTAATTGGTGTAAAAACCAACTGTTTACTGCTATAATAGCTAGTAGCACACGAACGGAAGTCAATTTTGCAACTGGAGAAAAAGTGTCAAAAAATCAAGGCCTTCATGTTGGGTATATCCTTTAACAATCAGCTGCGCTTTATACCTTTCCACATTGCCATAGAATTTTCGTTCAAAAGTATTGGAGAGTGTCGTAGTAAAGGCTTTGTGTTTGGGAGCTAAACGATTACTGGAAATAAAATTAGATAAAGAATATGGTTTACCTGATGCACATGATCCGACCAGCATTGCAGAAAGCTGAACTGCTGTGGAAGAGGAGGGCAACTCACACTGATAGTCATTCAAATAAGTAGGTAGAAGTCTGATTCTCTTAGATCTTCTGAGAGAAGGCTGAAAAGAGAGATTTGTAGACTATTTGGTAACTCGGGAGAGTTTGAAGGAGTGCTTGCAGGGGGAGAAGTGAGTGAGCCAGCTTCTGAAGACTCGGGAAAGTTTGAAGGATTGCTGAATCTGGTATCATCTGACCCAGAAGCTGGAGTTGTTTCTGGCCTAATTAGATTATTTGTTTCTGGAATAAGTGGAACAACTGGTTAAGCTATCGGTGTATGATCAAAAGGAGGCTCAGGTATAGGACATACGTGTGAATTTGAAGGTGAGTGAGATGAGGACGGTTTGTATGGAAATGTGTTTTCATAGAAAATTACATTCCTGCTGATGAAAACTTTGTGGGTTTGTAAGTTATACACTTTGTAGCCCTTGTATCCAAGATGATATCCTAGGAAGATGCACTTAAATGCTCGAGGAGAAAACTTTGTTCTATGAGTACTGATTGTGGATGCAAAGCAAAGACAACCCAAGGTTCTGAGGTGGTGGTAGTTAGGTGGTTTTTCGAAGAGTACTTCATAAGGTGTCTTGTCTCCAAGAATGTGCGATGGTATGCGGTTTATGATGTGTACTGCAGTAAGTATACAATCACTCCAAAAAATGAGAGGAACATTGGATTGGAAAAAAGTGCTCTAGCTACTTGTAGGATATATTGGTATTTTCTTTCTACTATTCCATTTTGTTGGGGTGATTCCATACAACTTTTCTGATGGAGGATCCCATGAGATTGATAAAAATCTATCATGAGGAATTCAGCACCGTTGTCTGATCTAATAGATTTTATTTTAGTATTGAAGTGAGTAATGACTATTTGGTAGAAGTTTTTGACATGGTCACGAGTTTGAGATTTGGATTGCATCCTGAAAACCCATGTGCATCTGGAATAATCGTCAGCCAAAGTAAGGAAAAATCTGTAACCAGTGAAAGAATGCACACTAAACGGACCCCAAATATCACAATGGACTAAATCAAAAGAATTATTTGGTATTGATTCACTGATGGGAAATGGTAATTTCTTTTGTTTTGCTAGAGGACAAACTTCGCATATATGCAAATTGTTACAAGGAATTTGAGCAGTAATTTGTGGGATCTTGGACATTCTTGCTTTGGATATATGCCCAAACCTGTGATGCCATAGGTCATAGTTGGAATGTTGAGAAGTATGTGCTGCTGGACTGGAGATAGATTGAGGCATAGGTTGATAATGACTAATCAGTAGGTGATATAAGCCCCTTCTTTCCTTAGCAAAACCAGACATCCTCAAGCTGGACAGATCATGTATGAAACAATGAGAGGCGGAAAATAATACACACATGTTAGAAGACCTTGTTAATTTGGAAACTGAAATAAGGTTGAATGAAAAAGAAGGTACACATAGAACATTGTCAAGAGTTAGGCAGTCAGAAATTTAGACTTTGCCAATGTGACTGACTGGTATGGAGGAACCATTTGGTAAGTGAACACATTGCTACTTGTGGTTGAATCAATGGAAGTAAAAAGGTTTGGTGAACAGATCATGTGATCTGTTGCACCCGTATCAATTATCCAGGAAATATTCCTTGGTTTGAAAGAGCTATTGCAGAATGAAATACATACAGTGATAGTGGCTGCTGTAGGGTTATGTGTTTCTGATGGTGTTTGCTGAGTTGTGATAAAGGCTATAAATTGTTGGTAAAGATCTTGATTGAATGGATAACTTGGTCCCCCATCATCTGCAGGTTGACTTATCGCTACAGCATGGGTAGCAGGAGTATCAACTAACATTCTTGATCCTCTAGGACCTTTCCAGCCCAGGGGATAGCTTATGAGTAGAAAACAGTTATCTGCAGTGTGATTAAGATAACCACAATGAGTATATTTAGGCTTCTTTTTATCCTTCCAAGGTGGGGGTTTACTAAATGCACTGGGAGGTTGTCTTGCAGCCATTGCAATTGATTCTGGCAGTGAGTAAGCATATAGATCTCATCGGCTTGCTTCTTGAAGTAAAAGAGCATATACTTGAGCTAATGATGGAAGTGGAGAAGTTAGTAGCAACTGGCTTCTTAATGCTGAATATGATTCATTTAGCCCAATAAGAAACTTCATAACAGCATCTGATTGGTGTGGATCAGATATGCTACGTAGTATATCACATGTGCAGCTCGAAAGCATTCCACAACTACATTTTGGGAGTGGTCTGCAACTAATGTACTCATCCCAAGTGGTCTTGAATGAATTGTAGTATGTGGTTAATGACTGTGAGCCTTATAAATGGAGCTGAGAGATTTCTCCAAGTGATACACTCTAGGTCCATCACTACGAATGTATCTAGTTTTGATTTCATTCCATACTACACAGGCAAATGAAATATACAATAAACTTTGACGAATTTCTTTGTTGATTCAATTTAACAACCAAGATAATATAGATGGTAAGAGTATCTCCAAGAGACTGTTTAAATTAACATTTTAATTTAGAAAATGGGTTTGGCTCTCCAAATTCATACTCCAAGAGACTCTTTAAATTAACATTTTAAGTTAGAGAGTGGGTTCTCTATAATTTAATGCATTAAAAAAGTTTCAATTTTCAATGTAGGAAAGCAATAAAATAATTTAAAGAAAAGTTAGTCAAAATAAAAGATAAAGAAAAATAATAAATACTTTTTGAGAGTAGTAAAATTTAGTGTTAAATATAAAGAGCTTGATGGAGTACTTCAAAATTTTAACTCTTTAAATTTATAGATGCTCTCCAAATGATAGAATATACTCTTTAAAAATAGAGAGTCTCTTGAAGATGCTCTTAGTACATACCCATCAATTGTATATAACACCACTTGGTGGACTTGGAGCTAGTAGAGAACCATCAATGAAAACTGATTTATTCTTGACACTTAGTGCCATAGAGATCGANTATAGATGCTCTCCAAATGATAGAATATACTCTTTAAAAATAGAGAGTCTCTTGAAGATGCTCTTAGTACATACCCATCAATTGTATATAACACCACTTGGTGGACTTGGAGCTAGTAGAGAACCATCAATGAAAACTGATTTATTCTTGACACTTAGTGCCATAGAGATCGAACGGCTCCAATAAGTGTAATTATCTCCATTGAAGACCTCAGAGACAATCAAAGCACCAGGATTATCACTTGGATGCAAAAAATAGTGACTTGTTGGATCATCAGCAGGATTAAAAAGGGAATTTGCCATGGTTTGTTTTTACTCAGGAAGAAAAAGAAATAACAGAATCTCAGTTGGAGTTATTGAGAAAAATGCTCTGATACCATGTTGAATTTTTGAATTGATAAAAGAAAATAGAGAGGAAAGAAATAAATTCTTATTATTCTTGAACTATTGAAAAGCGCTTATATTTATAGACAAGTTACAGCATTGCATATGAACTATTAACAACGGTTTTAACTAACTGTATTTATTCTAACTAATTAAACTATCTAACTAATTTCCTTGCCAGCTAAACAGGTATAACCAGACATAACTACTTCTTGGTTGTTATGGGAGCTGCTAACTTGGCTACAGACTTGGTTGGAGCTGCTGAATTTGTTAACTTGGTTGGAGCTGCTGCCTTTGTTTTCTCTGTATCGTAAGATCTTACTCGACTGCCTCTCACTTTCACTCCTCTCTTGCAAAATTCACTCACACACACAGCTGGTAATGACTTACAAATGGGTATATAATGCGGCTAATCAATTAGGTCACATATTTGGCCAAGAAACCAAGTTAAATGGGCTGCCACTTAACCAAGAATAAATGGGCTAATATCCAAGTCCTCGCTTACCAATAAATAGACCAACTAATCACATGTCACCATCGAATTTGGGCTCACTAACTTAGGCCAACCTAAAGCCAATTAGTTATTTCCGGGTCGAGCCAAGTCTATGGTGTCAATAAATTATCCAACAGTTGTTTTAAGTCATCGACCAGATTTGTTGGGTATCTCCTTGATACTCAATTAACCTGCATGCAAACAAAACACAAAATTTATACTTACATAATCAAGGTAACCAATAAAATTGGAATCACACACCTTACCTCGTGTCTCGAACCCAAAACACATATAATACTTGCTTTATATACTCACTAGGGCTAAGGTAAAAAACACTCAAATAGAATCGGATAATCACAATAATCAAGGAAGTGTAAATAAACATACGATGATGATATAACATAAGATAACATGCAGATCGTTTCAAACATATTCATACCGAACAACAGACTAACACCAAATTAATCAATTAAATTGCCAACACATATGTAACAAATGCATAAATGATCCCATGAAAGGATCTCACCACACTTATCATATCCCATTCTGTGTTGTTCGCACTTCAAGAACACACATCTCCTCTCATCACCCAATATGCTCACTAGATTGGTCACTAACTTATATCTAACTAGTAAACACCAATAGATCTTAAGTCCACGGGATAATCATCTATCTCTACCTCACATCTCTCAATTTAAGTGAATAATGGGTCTCCACCTAATAAAAGTGATAGAAGTGTCTATCTTACACTCCATCTGATCAAGGTCTTAGCAGATAGATGATTCCAACAACGATGTTTTGTATGCACCCAAAAAGGAATAGTAGAATAGAAAAAGCAATTCGAAACTCTCAAAAGAATCCAAAGACGGCCACACACTGACGTTTTCTCTCTCTCTTCACATCAAGACCACCAACATTTAATCACATTTTCACTTGTGATCCAAATGTCATACATCCCTCCATATATATCACCAATATACACTTAGGTATCTATACTACACATTATCAAAAGATAAACTCATTGCTAATGCATCATAAACCCATTATGGCCAAAATCAACACCTTTGACGACCACAAAGGTTAAGGTTCAAACCACAAGGTTACTCCAACACCAACGTTCAAAAAAATCTACGAAGGATTTGCACCACAAAGGAAAGAGTAAATGTGACACTCACAAAAGAGGCTCACAAAGATAAGGGGTAAAATGGATACCCCTCTTTCTTCTCACTACCACGCTCTCTTACACCACCCACGGAGCAAACAGAGTATGCCATAGATATCAATCAACTATGCATGTAAACACATTACACGAAGTAATCAACTTGCTCTAAAATTCGTGAAAATGCACATATCAAACATATTGAAATGTCATATAACTATGCAACAGAATTAAGTAATCACACATATGCAGAAAGGATTACATACAGATGCACATGCAGTAACTATGTTTACTTTCAATAAACCTCACTCGGGTCATAACCAAACTCAATGGCAACATTCGTCCCACCTCTCTCCTCTTATTTCCTTCTATTATCTTTCCAAGGATAGTCTCTTTCAATATGTTCAAAATGCCGTAGTTAAAAACACCTTATTTTTCGCACTAGACTTAAACATAAATTTACCATCAACAGTGTTATAAAACTTTTCATTTTGTCAAATTGAAAAAAAAAATCACTATTTTTACATTAGAAAAACACAATTCAAATTGTGTTGTCATTCTACCAAAAAATGCACAAAACGCAAAATACAACCAATAACAACCACGAGAAAAGTACAGACACAATTCACACAGAATAGTCAAACAAAACTTTCCTAAGGTCACATGCAATTTTAATAATGAAAAATTAATTAGCAATAAATTCACAAAAAAATTAAAGCAAATAATTAATAAATAATTCTTAGGTCTAACAACATACAACGGTTATCCCACACGATAACCTTAAACCTAATGTGACCCCCGCACGATTACTTCTAATATGAAAAGTAAATTGTTACCTTATACGATAACCATAACTGCAATAATAAAATGGAACGAATATGATACCGATAAGTGTATTTTATACACTTATTTAGACTTAAAAATATAGACATTTAATAGTTCTTTTGAAAAATTGTAGCCTAATTTATTTTATATTTCGTTTATTATGTGAAACTCTATGAAAGGAAGTGGCATTGAAAAAAGAAGTTAAAATTGGCAAAAAAATAAGTATGATCCAAAGATTGGGGACTAAAGTGTAAATACTCAAATATTGTATCGAAACTCACGATGAACATTCGAGAATGCTAATAGTCAAATGGATACAATTAGAAGTCAAAAGGAGTGAAATATGACCAAATTTTTTTACAAATCAATTTTCAACCACACAAGAATGTTCCAGAATTTCAGCCAGAGATTTAGATCTATTTTTTGGCATAGTAAACATTCGAATTGGGAAACGGTTATTTCTAGTAAAGTTGTAACCCTTTGATATAACCCAATTTGAATTGCTTCAATCGGATATCGGGAGAAAAAGTTATGATAAAAATACTAAAGAAAATGCAATGCAGAATTTTACCCGAAAGGCGCCACCATGTTGTCTTCGAGGCGCCGAGGCGCCACCTGGTTGTATCTAAGGCTCGTTTTTTCCCGTTTTGAAGCCTATAAAAACCCTATATTTGATACAAACGTAGATACTTTTGAGGGAGTTCCACACAATTTGGGAGAGAAAACACATAATCATCAAGATCAAACAAAAAAAGCTAGGGTTCGAAAACTTTTGAGGTTGAAGAAGATTCTTGACGCAAGATCAAATTCTTTCCATGATCAAAATTTCAAAACCATGTTATGAACTCTATACTTTTTGTTTTTCTTTCATTATTATGAGTAGCTAAATTCATAGTTGGAGTGAACAATATAATTTATATGTGACCATTTATTTCTTTTATTCAAAATTCTAGTTCTTTAAAAGCATATGTGTTGATTTTATTCATGAATTTAACACTTTGAATTCTTTGGCCAATTGTTCAATGATTTTGTGAATTTATTACGAATCGAGATGTGAGTTTTAGATTTAGACCACATAGTAAAATCGGGCAATTTAATATATCGTGTAGATAGACCTATATTAATCATTGCGGTCGTTGGATGAATTCTTAGAACTAAAATTTCGTTTAACTAAGATTGATTCTTATAGAGTATGGAATTGAATTAGTTAAATAAACTCAATGAGAACTCAAGAGGAATCAATTGAATACTTTAGAAAAATTTGACCGAACACTACAGTAGTAATGCATCTTGATTGGCGAATTAAAGGGGATCTATAGGTAAAATTGTAAGTCCTAGCATCCATATTCATACTTTTAAAACTCAAATTCGATAAATTGTGCAGTTAGATAATTTAGTTTAGTTAGAATAAACTAGACCGCAATCACAAAACTTATTATTTGTTTTCGATCAAATTAAAGTTATGAATAATTTAACCAAATGTCAAATAGTAGTCATCGTGGAAACGATATTTGAACTCATTGGTCACTATATTAATTATTACAAATCGAACATTTGCAGGATACAAAAATTGACAATAAATACCGAGCAGACCATATCCGTGGGTCCGTACATAAGAAGAGATGGAAATTCGTCGACTTAGAGCTACCAATATTCGTCCCCAAGCTTTCATCAACTGCGGCAACGTGAAACGCCACCCGACATCGGAAAGTCGAAGGGTAAAATAGTCCAAATTTCACCTTATTGCTGAAAATGGACAACACCACAAGGTCTATAACATCATCGCAACATTCTGTCTTTTGGAGTCATCGCCTGAAACCATCAAACGCTCCCTCGCGTATGTTCCCGGAGTTCTACACGTAGCCACACGTCTCCGCTCCGATCACGTACCACCCCATTCGGTGCGCCTCTGTCTGCTGAATCTATCTATGGTCTTCGTTCATCCAAAGGATATGTTGTTTGGCCAGAAAAAGTAAAAAATAATCCAACACCTTGAAGAAAAATCTGAATAGTTTCTTTCTTATTTTCTGCCTATTTTCCAGTCGATTCTACCCATTTTCAAGTCAATTTTGGCACCCAAAAATCACATATTTCTCACCAACACTTGCTCTGATACTATTTATTATAGAAACTCCTCAAGAAAACTTAATTTCGGGCTCAGAAAATAACCAAACGCACACCACCTTAGCCAAGCTCAACCGATAACCGTTTTGGCTCAACCGATAACCGTTTTGCACTTCGGCTGCCTTTATTTTCCCACTTCGACTACCCTTCTTCTATCTCACTAAGGACATAGAGCGGGTGGTGATTTGCAAGGCACAAAGGTGGGAAGGAGAAGAGAAAACAATGGTTGAATATCACTAAAGAAATCACCTGCCACTCGGCTACCTCTCTCATTTTCACTCCTCTCTTGCAAACTTCACTCTCACACACGGTTGGGAATGAATTACAAATGGGTATATAATGTGGCTAATCAATTAGGTTACATATTGTGCCAAGAAAACAAGTTTAATGGGCTATCACTTAACCAAGAATAAATGGGGTAATATTCAAGTCCCAACTTACCAATAAATGGACCAACTAACTCACATGTCACCATCCAATTTGGGCTAACTAACTTAGGCCAACCTAATGCCAATTCGTTGTTTTCGGGTCGAGCCAAATATGTGGTGTCGATAAATCATCAATATATGGTTTCAATAAATTATCCGACAATTATTTTAAATCATCGTCCGAATTTATTAGGTATCAAAACCCAACACTAGCTGTGAAATATAATAAACTACCAATCATGCTCCCATGGCGGACCCACATGGGGTCATGTGGGGTCAATGACAACACAAAGGTTTTTTGGTTTTTTTTTTTCCTTTTATGTACATTTTCTCTTGTTATAAATGACCCCACAATAGGAAATTGACATTGTTATAAATCAATTAAAATGAAGGGCCTACCTAGTTTATAATGCTGCCTTCTCTTTTCCCCTTTTCAACTTCATCTTCCCATTTGTTCTTTTTTTTTTTTTTCAAGCTTTAT
>CAIGRK010084730.1:0-14226 GCA_903798315.1 Fraxinus greggii
AAAAAAAAATAAACTTCTTATCATGGTTAAAAAAGTTCAATTCAAAAGGAAAAAAAAAAAAAAAAAGAGGTAAAAGAAACGGGAAAAAAAAATAAAATCTGATTCATCAACAAAGAATTATGCCCAATTGATTGTGTTCTGGCTATGGTTTGCAACCTTTACAGTTCTTTAGAGTGCATTTCACCAAATGAATGCAGCGTGTTTTCTTCCTGTCTTTGTCCAAATTATCTCATTCTCCCTTGTAATTTATATGAGTCGACTCAATAATATTTAATGTAGCCCATGGTGACCTTGAAATAAAATCTATGCTTAAAATATTAATAATTTTTAGAACTGTTTTAGATATTACATATTGTTTAATGTTTAATACATCCTCAAGTTTCTTAAACTAATGTTTCATCATTAACAACATTTTCTTATACATAGGAAAAAATGTTTACCATAATCAATATCAGAAACCTATTTCTAGATTACACGATTAAGTTGATATAAAAATAACAATACAAAAATGATTCGTGCATCGCACGTGCCAATGACTAGTGATCATAAAAAGCATCAAAAACTACCTAACTTGTATACAGTTGGAATAGTTTTGAGCAAATAAAAAGAACAATAAGTGCAAGTTTGTACATAGAACTCGACAATTTTTTTCCTTTAAATTCTGTCTATTAGTTTACATTTCACGTTACAAAACAAGCCACAAAAATATGCACTTTATTTTTAAGGGCATATACTGTATGCCACGAATTTTTATTTGCTGATAACTTCAAAGAGTGCTGCATTTTTGTTGTAAGAACAATTCTGCAATCCTATGTACTGGTAGCTTGCACCATTAACATCATTACAGAGATTTAAGGTTGTCTGGATAGAGATCTCTGGCAGATACAGACGACGAGCCAATTTCTCGTGCATCGGAAGGATGAATAAGGGTCTGAGATTCACTTGAATTAGGTCTCAAGTCTTCGAACTTCTCTCCGAGTGCTTGAAGCTTCAATTCATCTTCATAGACGCTTGGATCTATCTTAAATTCCTGAACATTTATATATCCTTCAAGCATGCCATAGACTGTGGACATTGGAGGCCTTAGGGCCGGATATGGATTGGTGCACAATAGAGCAACTTTGATCATTCGTTCTGCCTCGTCCAAAATGAAATTTGAACCCAACCTTGGATCCACGAGTTCCGTCAACCTTCCTTCGTTCTGCAAAGCTATAGCCTGAGACAAAAGGCCATTGCGTAAGACCTTATTTCACGGACATAAGAAGTAAAAACAGGTTATTGAGACAAAACTCCATTATCTGATGTGGAGAAAATACAAATTTCTTACCCAATCAACAAGGCAAATGAAATTTTCATTGGGACGATATTTCATGTTGTTCTTTCCAGCAACAATTTCTAGTGCAACCACGCCAAAACTGTACACATCTGCTTTGTAGGTTAAGTAACCCCACATTGCATATTCAGGAGCCATATACCCACTGCAAAACGAAAATGATCAATTGCGTATTAGCACAAGCTTTCACTCCTATTTCTCACATAAGAAAGTTCAAACTTAATATATTACATGTCGATTTTCTGAATTATAATAATTAACGTTGAAAATGAAATGATACTAAGGGTGTGTTTGAGACACATTATTTTGGAAGAATGTATTTTTGAATAGTAGATTGATGGAAAATGTGTGGTTGGAAAAAAAAAAGTTATTGATGTGATGGAAAATATTATTTTATTGAAAAATGTGTGGTTGAAAATGAGTAGAAGAATTATAATGAATATTTTAAAGTGAATCATACATGGGCTAAGTAAAATTGTATGCTAATGATTGAGTTATAGTAGAGCTAAAATCGTCCAAAAAATAATTCTTATTTTCTGTGATATATAATTCCAATTAAGTGAAATTGCACGTTAATTAGCATACATGGACGTGAATAATAAAATGCATTCTTGGATGTGAGATTCTAGTTAACTTATGATTATAATTGATAACACTGAAATATATAAATGAAGATGAATCTTAATTAAATGAATGTAAATGTTAATTAATTAAAAATTAATAATAGAAAATTCATAATTTAATAAAAGCACATGGGAGAAACGAATGTGTCAAATATACATGTACATTTATTGCAACTAGATAATTAAATAAATTAAACTTGAAATAATTGAATTATGGTAGGTTTAAAATTGCCCAAAAAATATTTTTTACTTGATGTGGTATTTAATATATTATAGACTATTTTAAATGGATGCGAATACAATATATTCTTGGGAAATAAATATTTGATAAATCATAACCTTGTTTAAATAACATAATTATTTGGTCCGACTTGAGCCAGTATACTAAATAAACAATCTCACAAAACTCATAAGAGAATAGTTTTATTTAAAATCCTTTTGGACTCAATAAATATAAAATAATAATTAGTTCAATATCTAAGAATTTATAATAAATATTAAGGAACATTTTACTCGAAAACTTTTTTGTTTTCAATTCGAATTTTTTCTTCTGAAAATATACATCTAAAATTAATAAGAATGTATTTTTGAATAGTAGATTGATAGAAAATGTGTGGTTGAAAAAGAAGAAAAAATTATTGATGTGATAGAAAATATTATTTTATTGAAGAATGTGTGATAGAAAATGAGAATTGAAAAAATAATGCGGTTCAAACAGGGAATAAGAGACTTTAAACTGCTTTCATTTTATTCAAGTTTGTCTAAAAAGTTTACTTAAAGGTAAAATAAAGTGAATATTATAATAAATAATTTTTTTATTGATCAACTAAAAGAATGGAGAGATTAGAATGAAGAAAGAGATAAAAACTCACATAGTCCCAGCAACTCTAGTGCTGATGTGGGTGTTATCATCTTCATCAAGTTTGGCTAAACCAAAATCAGAAATCTTTGGATTGAGGTCTTTATCAAGAAGAATGTTATTGGTTTTTATGTCTCTATGAACAATTTTCAATGTGGATTCTTCATGCAGAAAAGCCAAGCCTCTTGCTATACCGATACAAATTCTTTGTCTGGTTGGCCAGTCCATTTTTACTTGCCATTCCTCTGGTCCTGTACTTGATAATAAGATACAATTAAGTGTGCATCAGATTATAAATACTGAATTTGTATACTAGACTATATTTTGATTTATTGAAATAAAGAATGCATAATGCAGGTACAAAATTCAGTTACCATATAAAGCGCGGGCAAGGCTATTGTTCTCCATGTATTCATACACCAGCAGTAACTGGCTTCTCTCAATGCAACATCCATACAATTTTACGAGATTTGGATGCTGTAAACCAGAAATCATGCCTATTTCATTCACGAATTCACGGTTCCCTTGCTTTGATTTGGAAGACAGCTGCTTGACAGCAATTACACTACCAGCCAAGAGTATACCCTGCAAATGAAGCATTATAGTATTACACACATGCACGCATATAGAAATGTCCGAACAATATAAGCGCGAATGTATAGACAAAGTATAAGAGGGAAAAGTTGGAAGTTCATGTTGCTACATACCTTGTAGACAGATCCAAAACCACCTTCCCCAATTTTATTTGCAGCATCAAAGTTGTTTGTAGCGGCTTTGATTTGTCTAAAAGTAAAAAAGCCAGTCCGCAAATCTAATCCCCTTAGTTCTGGAAAGGAGCAATTTTTAGATGTGGAATTCACTGTAAGCTATATAGCTAAGAATTCCGTCATCTCTCTTTTTCTCTATACAGTAAATATGAGATTTGCATGTCCATATATGCACCCTCACAAGAGATTACGTTCTAGTTTTTCTTTGATCTATTGCTTGGCCATGGTCACATCACCACGACTAATTATTTATCCTAAATCTGAGAGTAACTTCCATAGTTATCATCTGATGCATTACTACTGTAAGACTATCCATGAAATTATATACGACAATTCAAAATTTACATTCTTGCTTAAATACTAAGAAAGGTCTATTTTTTCACCTTGTTCCCTTGAGATCCTGCCTCCTATATAGCCTTTCCACCATGAAAAATACAGAATAATGAGAATGAGAAAAATTGCCAAAGCTGTTACTCCTGTTGGGATGAAACTGTTCTTTCCTTTCGACGGAGGCTTAGAATCTATATAATGAAAGAAATAAAGAATAATTTGTTACATGGTGTTCAGTTTGCCTGGCACCAGAAAAAAAATCACATAAAGGAATTGGTATAGGAAAGTTGAGAACAATAGCAAGTGAAAAAGGAAGATAATATATTAAATAGCAGAGTACTTATTTAAGTAACAACGACACCTGAGTTATGTCACTCAAGTTGCAAAAGATTATCTGGTCGTGCAGATAAATTTCATATTTTCTCAAATAAACAGATAAAAAAAAATTTCGTATTGACATGAAGAGAGAGAGAGAGAGAGAGGTGTTTGATGATAAAATTAATGGTATTACACAGACTATCTTACCAGATTCCACGGAAATAGCTGATATCAAAGGGCCATAATTGCCTCGATTAGGAATGGCTGTTGATCCTTTCCCAGAATAGTGAAACCGGATATCCAGAGTTTTATTCTTAACCATCACATTAAAAGGTTTTATCACAACTTTATCAACACCTTTCGCTTCCTTTACAATATCAAAATCTTTCAATTTCAGTTCGTCCTGTATTAAGTTGAATAAGTTGAGTCAAATTGCAACAGTAAATGGCATTAAAAAGAGCTGTTTATTGACCTGGATATAAACGTCAAACATCCGTCTTCCAAGACTCTGGAAAGAGTTATTATCTCTGAAAATTATCTCTGCAAAGTGAAGTGTCACGGTGTAGTTTCCATTTGCTAAGCAACGCCCGTAATAAGTGAGAGATAAAGGAGATAGACGCGCATTTGTATAGAGTTCAGAGTCCTTCATTTTCAGCACAGACACATTTTTTGCTGTATAGAAATCTTCTGTTTTGTTAGTGTCCCAGAAATGTCCTGTACTACTAATTCCCCAGTGCTCTTTTGAGTGAACAAATTTTGCTGAACCTCCTGGTTCTTCATCAGCTTCAAATTTGCTTTTGCCAATCGTAGCTTCCCCTCCACCACAATTTACATAAAAGGAATACCAATCTGTGAAAAAACCAAAGCAGATTAAAGTTCTTAGAGCTGTAATCTTTGGAGTGTAAAAAGACAGAAGTGCTGTAACTATATACGATATATAAAATTACTACTGCATTCCTTTTGCTTTTAGTTTTCAACTTCAGTGCAAAAAAGGACGTTGCTAACTTGATGGCATACGACATAGAAATGCTTGGATGATGAGATTCAAGTAAACAATCAAGGCTTAGCTTGTAAAATGAAGTACTTACCCTTTGAACAAGCACTGAGGCACTTCTCTTGTTCTCTGTATATGGCAAGGGGGCAGAATGAAAAATATTATATACCAAGTTATGATTAAATTACAATAATCTTATCTACATAAGAAGCAACTTAAAAACTTACACACTGTTTTCTCCACTAAAGCTTCTGAACAAGTTTCTGATGCAGAAAGAAAAGAAAAAAACAAATTGAAGCTATGAAGAAGCATACAGAAAGAAAGCACGTGAAGAAAAATTGGGGCTTACTGAGTTTCCCTGCAAGTTGATGGCTCAGAAGTCTCGCTGAATTTATTGTAAGAAAGATCTATGAAGCTGCAAATGCATGTAATATCTCTTTAAGAACTTTTTTCAATCCTCTAAAATAAATGATAGAAAAGAACCGATGAATGAAAAAGTGATAGAAGTCCAGCAATATGTAGCAACTAAATTAAGTGATTGTTTTCGAACTCATGAGACTAGTCCCATATCTTAATGTGAGCTTGAACAAGATGGCAATTGTATGTCTGGATATAAAGATGTCAATAGAGGTCCTGAGAGAAATGGGGAAATTCCATTTATGTATGAATTTGAGGACATCGTCATTTATGACGGACAATGCTACTATTAAATCGCAGAGATAATTTTATATACGTTAAATAATAAGAAACATGGAAGTGAACTTACTAATCTTCACTTCTGCTCGTGATCCACTTTGGAATTTGCCCACTGAGAAAGTTACCAGTCAGATACCTAATCACAAACACAAAATTCAAATGCAATCAAAATTATACATTTATATTAAAAACTAAAAATACTGAAAATGAATGTCGCTTGAATACTAAGGATTGAATATGAGCTGGACATCCTTAAGAAGCGGTCCTTACTACTTGTTTTGGAAAAAAAAAAACAGGAAGAAGCTTGACCATGAATAAAGTCTTCCATTGTCATGCTTCAATATATGACAGGTGAATGACAGACCAAAGCTTTCGTACAAAGCAATTAAATAATATCATACTAATTAACTAACATGTTCTTCAGATGTTGTAGGCGTTCAAACTCTGGAACCTCTCCTTTTAACTTGTTAAAGCCCAGATCTCTGTGAATACACCACAGGAGCATATCTTATAACTAAGCACAAATCTTCTCAGCTTACGAACAATATGGCAGTGCATACTTATCATAACGCAGAAAAGTGAACCTAAATTTCGTATGATATCCAGAAAGAAAGAAAAAATATGTCCACAAAAGCAATGGAAGCACAGGAAAACGAACAAAATTACAGGATTTCCAAATATTGGTCTTGGGAAAAACTTCATGTGGAAAGCTCTTGCACGGTATGAAACCTCACAATCTGAAAATGCACAACGTAGATCCTCCATATTTTTCCATAGCCTAGTCTCCACCACACGTACAAATTATATTACTAGCAGTGGGTTTTGTGGCATGGAGTACAATGAATTCATGATTTTGGTTACTATCTTCAACAAGTAACAATGGAAGTTCCAATGCCTCCCAAATAAATGATGATTTCTAGAATAAAAGAAGAGGAAATAAGAACTGTGGTTGTGTTAAAAGTTACACAACTCTTGAACTTTAAAATCTCATGAAGAATTAACTTCTCTAAATGTGAAAAGAAAACAACTAAAATACTAGAGGGAGTCCAGGACTGTGAACTGCTGAATATATTCTTTTTAAGCAACTCATAGAGTTGGCATTTGGTCACAAGAATATTGAAACAAGTATGATGTGGAGTGTAGTTGTAAAACGAAGAAAAGAGGTACTACTACTAGAATCAGTACTTACAGACCCTTCAATGATGCAATTTCTGCAAGGTCATTAGAAATGTTTCCAGTTATGTTACAGCTCCTTAAAATCCTGCAAGCACTCAACATATGTATAAAATAATATGGTTGTAAAAGAAATTATCAAACTCTTCTAAGTTGTTCATTGATTTAGTGACATTTACTCACAAATACTCAATCTTTTTCATGTCTAGACGTGGAAACTCTGAATCACCTCCATTCAAGTCACTAATCCTTCTGCAGAGATATCACATCACATCAGTTGTCATCTTCACTATCAATGACAATGTTTAGTAAATGAACATAATATTGTTACTGAAGTATTGACAAACTGAAATTTGACTGTATATGTTTCAACTCACAGGTCAATTAAATTTTTTAAGATGGAAATACTAGGAGGTATGGGTCCTTCAAAACCACTGCCTTGTATCTCTCTGTTGATAATAAATTAATAATAAGTCGCAACTATAAATTTTGCATTTTGGAAAATGCTCATTCAGGAAAGGACTTACAATTTCTGAAGGTTTGTCCAGCTCCGAAAATTAGGTAATTTTCCAGTGAAGTTGTTACTGCTTAGCCTACTGCATTGGCCCCCGAAAGACATGTTATCATTAAAATAGCAGAAAACTGTTTGCAATTTTTCAGATTAAAAAACTATGTACTTTGAGAAATGTGTGGTAAAATACTTACAGTTCTGTCAACATTTTTAGATTATTTAATTCAGTCGGCAACTCACCAGCGAGATTGTTATCACTTAGAACGCTGCAGTGACCAAAGAAGACAAGTTACACGTACATAAATGGGTAAATTACTGCCACTGTCTCTAACCTTTTGTTGGAGTAATTTTCAAAAGAATGTCGTTTAGACATTGGTAGATTAAATCAAGGAAATACAATTCAAGAAGCACTGAATCAAGATGGGACAAGAACGAGAGACGAAGGAATGGACCAAAACTCGAGCCAGTTTGCAACACAAACTAGTGCAGGTGGGCAACATGGAAGTGCTCCTGTGCTGCCTGGTTGGCACAGGTGCGCTGCCTGTGCTGGGCAGCACACTGCTTGGCAGTGATATACATGAAATTGAAATCAGTTTGCACTCTACAATTTTCTATACTTTCTAACATCCAAAATACCAACTTCTGTGTATTCATTTCTTCTTAAATATTGTTTGTACTTCGTGATCATACTGCAGAGATAAAGTACAAACTCCGATAAAGATTTCAAATTCTTCGATGTCCGGGTTATCTTCGTGGATGCACAACACAGACAACACTAAAAGGCTTCATTTTATCCTGGAGGCATATTTGCATTCCCGTGTGAATCACAGATTGGCGGGGCAAATAACATGATGAAAAGTCAACCTAACACTTGAAACATCAAGTTCTTAAGTTTAATGAGTACAGTATTTCAAATAGGTGATTGCAAGAAATATTCATTTTGCCCCTATGCAAGTGTGCTTAGTACACGTAACAATAAGGGAAAAGATCAGCTACTTGGCTTTTAATAGCATTATATAGAATACTCTAGTTACGCGAGTAGTCTTGATAAGTGTGAATTTGGGTGTGACACGAATTTTTTGTCGAAGATAATTGTGAATTCTAATTAAAGTGCACATTAAAAAGAATTCTATTTGAAATGTTATTGTGGAATTCTATTCAAGTTTACTTGGCAAATTCTAGTTGAACTTCTACTTGGAAGTTCAATTGGGAGTTGATATTTGTGTTGAATTTGAAAAGGAAATTGGGATGAAGACAATCAAGTTTCTGAAGTAAAGGACCCGAGAGTGGGCTCCGCGACACCACGGTGCTAGGAAGTTTTTGGCCCGGCACTGCGGCGCCACCTAGTCTGTTTCACCCTGCGCGATTTTTCCTCATCTACTCCATTTTGGATTCTTTTTTGCATTCTACTTCAACACAACCCTACTATTACGGTTTATACGTCCCCTATATGTTCCCTATATATAGCTGACTCTTCATTATGATTTAGAAGAAGTTAGAAATATTGTAAACACAAATCTTTGTATTATTTCTCCATATTATAATAAAATCTCCATTTTCTGCAAATTGTGTTTTGTTCTTGAGATCAATTATTTCATATTGTGGCTATAATCTCTTAATTTTCTCCAACAATTTGGTATTAGATTAATCCAGTATCATCCTTGTTTCACAATATGCCGGTATCAGAACTTTTGATGTTGAAATTTTTGAGAAGATCGAGATTTTGATCAAGTTAATAGCTCAACTTGATCTTTCGTGATGACAACAATGAAATATGATATTCCGCAAGATTCTCTTTGTGGCAGGTAAAGATGTGAGCCGTACTTGCTCACATGAATTTGGACTACATTTTGTTGGGATTTGACAAGATGTCACAATTTGGACTCTGGAGGAGAAACAACGGAGGGATCGAAAGGTCATATCTCAAATACATCTTCATCTTTCAAATAATTTTTGGAGTAATTATGCATGAAGAATAGTCTTACTAGCAAATTGCATTTAAAGCGGCGTCTATATTTTCATTGAATGACAAGATGTACTTCTATTGAGGATCACCTAGCTATTTTTGATCATCGCTGATTTGGAAACCTTGGAGGTTAAATATGATGAAGAAGATTTGTGATTGATTTTATTGTGTTCATTGCCCGCTTCATACATGTCTTTTAGAAACACGATTTTATATAGTCGTAATACTCTCATCATCGAAGAAGTCTATTATGTTCTATATTTAAAGGAAAAGATGAAGTATTTTGCTGCATTTGAGGATCATGGAGATGACCTCATTGTTGATGATGGTCGTTCAAGGGGGCAGCTGAAAATCTAACTTCAAATTTTTTAATTATTGCAAGAAAAATGGGCACTTAATAAATGATTGTTATAAGTTGTAGAATAAATCAAAATTGATTGCCAATTAATAATCAGAAACTTTAGGGGAAGTAAGTATTGTAGAAAATTCTAATAGTGATGGAGAACTTTTACTTATGTCTAACTACAACTCCAAACCTAACGAGTCTTTGATTCTTGATACATCTTGCACTTTTTATATGACTTCTAATCGGGATTTATTTTTAACGTATGAAAAAATTTCAAAAGGTGTTGTGATGACTGGTATAATACACCTTATCGGATAGCTAGTATTGGTCGGGTTAGAATAAAGAAGTTTGATGTGACGATTAGAACACTTGATGCAATGAGACACGTTCCAGATCTGAAGAAAAATCTTATCTTCTTAAGTACTGTTGATTCAAAAGAGTACAGTCATATTGTTAAAGTGGAGTATGAAAATTTAGTAAATGAGCTCGTGTTTTGTTAAATGGACATAGAAAATTCCATTTATATATCTTCCAGTGTTATACAGAATCATTGAGAAATAATCATATTTTAAGAACTCGGGTGGATTTGGAGTTGTATTCTATACTGTTGGAGTCTAATTTGGGGTCTTTTTTAAAGAATACAGCTCAATTGAATTTAGAAGTTATGGGTAAATCGCTTGCTACCATCGTCATTGGTGTCATTATATTCAGTTGCTAATAATAAACCCTTTTTTTGCCATAAGATTCCACATATGTACAATTCTGCTGATTTGGTTGATGGTTTGAATGCGATCAAGTGTGTTGATTCTAGTCAAGATCCTTCTTTTGATGCATTCAATTGTGATTCTGTTACATGACTTGTTTAAGCTTTGTTTAATAGTCAATAGATCATTTTCCCCTAGTTGGGTAGCAAAGGTGGAGAATATTTCTGTTAAAAAAATTTATGGAGAAGTTTGTTTGTGTCTTTTTTTGAAGAGTTCAAGTTTATTCAATGCAATGGAATTTGTCTCCAAGTGAAGAATTTTTTCTTTTGAAATTTTGTTCATTGTAGTGGAATTAATGTTAAGATAGAGATCGTTAGAATTTGGTTGTATCCCGAATTCTTTGTTGAAGATAATTAGAAATTCTAATCAAAGTGCACATTGATAAGTGTGTTTTTGCACACTTATTTAACACTTGAATATGCTTTTATTGATGAAAAGAGCGGATATTGACTCACAATTGTGTAATTTTGAGTTTTGTATGTCATGAACTCCAAATGTGAAGAGAATAAGGCAAAAAAGAGAGGTTGGGGATCGAATTGCATAATGACCAAAAGTTGGAGGACTTGTGTTGCAATTTACGGAGGGCAAAATTGAAATGAAAGTCAAAATTTGAGGACCAAATTGTACAAAATCATAGTTGAGGGACCTATAGCGCAAATATTGGAGGACTATTATTTAGTTATAAATAATAAACTATTAAATAAAAAAATAAATTGTTTCTTTTAATTGCGTATTTAAATTTTATTTTTAAAATGTTTATTTAATATTCTATTATTTATAATTAAATCTTATATAAACAATTAAAATAAGCAATGTAATTATAAATCCTTCTTTTATAANGAAGAATAAAGTTGAGGGACCTTGAGTGCAAATTACTAGAGGACTTGTGTGCAAAAAGAAAAAAATGAAACTATGGTCTTGCCATGATTGGTGTCGAGGCGCTACTTTTAAAACTTGGGGGACCACTTTTGTCACTTGCCAAAACTTGTGGACTTGGCTACAATTTTTCTAGGTTTTTAAAGTTCCATTCTTCTTCTTCCATTTTGTCTTCTTCCTCTTTTCTTCCTTTTCATTTTCTTCCTTCTTTCTTTTTCTCTTATTATCCTTTTGATTTTTCTTGGGATTTTGGGGGAAAACCATAGAGCGCGCAAAGGAGAATCAACCAAGGAACTAGAAAAATTTTGGGGAAATCAAGAGCTAACTATTGTCATCTTCACAAATCCAATCTGAAAAGGGAATTGTTTTCTATAATCTTGTATTTTCTCCATTGTTTTACCAAATTTGTAATGTATTGTTATAAATATTCTCCTTTTTGTCAATTGTATAATATGTGCTAAATATTTGTGTTGGGATTTATGATAGTAGTTTAACCTAGCTTAAGCTCTTGTTTGGTAGAAATTAAAATCAGATTTTTAGTAGATTTTGATAAAAGTTGATGAAATGTATAGTTGAAAAGTTGTGGGTCTGTGTGGTTAAAATTAATTGTTGACTTTATCTTCAAATTTTAATTGGATTTCAATCCAAACCAAACAGGGGCTTAATTAATTTCACTATTTACTTTTTAATGTTAAAATGCTTATTTTTATGTGTATCTATTATGTATTTTATGCATTTTCATTTATGTGGCCAATGAATAATTATGTTTAATGATTTGTACATCGTTTGAGAAAAGAATGTACATTTTCATATATGTGTCCAAATAGTAGAAAGTCTATATTTGTGTAGGGGATAGAGATACCCCCTAACCTTAGGTGACCAATTGATATATTTTTACAAAAATTTAATGCGGTTGTTAGGTTTTAATCGACATATAGATATAGTAGATTAAATCAATCAATTATAATTAATTTCGCTCAAAAGAGCTAATTAACTAAAATTGAAAAATCGGGTCTAATACCGTAAATGAGTAATTTATTAATTGACTTGTGGAAAAATTAATTAGGCAATGGTTAATCGAAACCATGAATTTCAACCATGTTTTCCTCCAAAATTCCCAAGATTTTTATGTTATGTTATTTTGTATAATTTTAGTTAATCTTTCTTCTTTTCAAAATGAAAATCTTCATTGTGTGTTTGTTTTTTATTGTTAGAATTAAATTGATTAAATTCGTGTAATCAAAAGTAAACATTTCTCGAGGAATCGGCAATTCGGACTCAAAAAGTCCACTTTATTACTTGAACGAGATCCGTGCACTTGCGGTTTACACTTTATAATGAATATACATTAAAAAAAATTCTATTTGGAATGTTATTGTGACATCTTATTCAAATTTACTTGGAGATTTCTAGTTGAAGTTCTACTTGAAAACCCAATTGAGACTTGAAATTTGTGTAGGACTTGAAGAGGATATTGGGATGAAGAAAATCAAGTTTTTGAAGTAAAGAATCTGAGAGTGGGCGCCGGTGCCACCTGGTCTGTTTCGCCCTGTGAGATTTTTCTTCCTCTACTCCATTTTGGACTCATTTTTTATATTCTAGTAGAACTACAACTCTACTATTAGGGTTTGGACATCCCCCTATTTGTTCTCTACATATAGTTAGTTCTTCATTATGATTTAGAAGAAGTTAGAAATATTATAAACACAAATATTTGTATTCTTTCTCTATATTATAATAAAATCTCTATTTTCTACAAATTATTTTGTTACTGTGTTCTTGTGATCAATTACTTCATATTGTAGCTATAATATCTTATTTTCTCTAACAATTTGGTATTAGATTAATCCAGTATCATCTTCGTTTCACAACAATAAGTCTATGTATATGAGTGTCGGTGATGGTTTATCTCCAAAGTGGCTTGACTAGCTACTTAAGATATTCTTGAAAATTAAGGATACGGGGCACGTGGCGTATTCACATGTTGATTTATATAAACACACGAGGATATAAAACTTGCATATGAAGTTTTTCGCTTAGCCACTTATGGTTGTTGGTTCAAAACTTGTCTACCATATCATGTTGGTTAATATTTGCATCAACTTCACTACGTGAAGGTTGAAGTCCAAAAGCACCTTCGTCTATGCATAAAGTTTGTGAAGTCTATATGATAGATTTTAAAATTTTCACTCATTTTGAAGATTGTAGAGGATTGTTGGAGTAATTTTCAAAAGAATGTCATTTAGACATTGGCAGATTAAATCAAGGAAGGAAATACTTCAAGACGCACTGCCAAGCGACAACAATGGCCTCTTTTCGTCCCTAACTGGTGTTTGATTATTAGAATTCAATTTTTTCGGTTTGTATTGATTTAATTCAAACTCTAATAACTATCTTGATGTGTTGTAACTCTTGGGAAGATATGTAATTCAATTCTATAAATAGACTGAATGGTTTCTTTCTTTACAATCAAGATACATGAAATTGTAATCCGTTCACACACTACCATTTTCTACAATTTCTTGCATCCAAAATACCAATTTTAGTGCGTTCATATCTTCTTAAATATTGTTCATATTTATCATACTGCAGAGATAAAAGTAGAAATTTCGAGTGAACTTCAAATTTTTCGTTCGGGTTGTCTTCGTGAGAAAGCCCAAACAACACTAA
>CAIGRK010084899.1:0-15689 GCA_903798315.1 Fraxinus greggii
CCCCAGGGCACATCTCCAAATGGTAGAAGGGGAAGGTGGAAAAACTTCAATTTTGCTTGAAATTGTCGCGTCAAGGGTCGAATCCTGAAATATGAATTTGGCCATTGGGTAAATGTAAGTGTACAAGCAGTCTTCCATCATGTACCTTGGAGGCATAACCTGCGATTTACCTCATTCATCAAAGTCTAAGATAGGACAGGTGGGAACCGTAAATGATGCAGCCCATCCTTTTCTTTCAAAAAGAGTAATACCTTTTACATAGAATAGCGACTACCAAATCTTGCCAACCATACAACCAAAAATATATTCTTTTCTTATTTTTAAATCAAAAGCAACTAACAACTACTTCTATTATTACAGTAAATTAGTTAGCTTACAATCCTCTTTCCCATGATTTTAATAAAAACACAGATTTTTATTAAATTTTGGTAAAGTCTTGCTTGAACCTCATTCTTTTCCATTCTATTTTTCTAAAGTACTCATTTTCTACCACACATTATTCATTAAAAAAATATTACACACAAATCAAAAAAACTGCCTTCTTTTTTAACCACACATTTTTCCATCAATTACTATTTCAAAATTTATAATTTCTCCAAAATGGAGGGTCAGACAACCATTAATTAAAATAAAACTATTCTTTGCTCAAACTGATTTTCAATCACATATTCTCACGATTAAATATTTTACACGTAAACCTAAAATATTTTCTTACTTTTTAATCACACATTTTTCAAAAAGATTATTATTCAAAAGATCATTTTCCAAAAGAAACTCATTTTAATAGTTTTGGAATAGGAGTTGATAAAAATTGTAAATTTTAAATGAATGGTTATATTGGCAACATAATTTTTATTTGGTATACGACAATTTAATTACAATTAAACTCATTAATTTTTGCTCATTGCAACACTTATTTTTTTAACTTTTTTCGTCGAATTCTTATCTTAAATATTTTATTAATTAGTACATCTAGTTCTTCATGATGATTTATATTAAAATATTTTATTTTCATACTTTGAAATGAGGAAAAATATTTATTCTTGAATTTTTATTTATTTATTTTTTAAAATATAATGAAAAAATAAGTTATTTTATGCTAATTTTGGCAGATAAAATTGTTATCAAACACAAAATGAAGTTTGAAGATAAGAATTACATGAAAATTCATTTTAACGTGTTATAATAAATAAAGATTAAACATGCATTGAAAATGAATTTGAATTAAAGAAATCAAATTAAATCATAAATCTACACGTATTAAACACTTCATAACCCACTAACGGTAAACGACAGCGACCTTATCCTACACGCGCGGATAAAAAGCGTCATAACAGAACTCCCCACCAAAACATGTTCTTTTCTTGCATATTCAGGTTTTATGCCCATGCGTCATTTTTCATTAATAGAGAAAATTGCAGAAACTACCCTCAACCTGTTGTTCGTATGGGAATTTGGCACTCAAATCATTTGAAAAAGATCAAATTGATCCTTAACACGTGTTTGGCAGGTGATTATAGTATGTTGAATTACATATATATAGAAATTAGTGATAAATAAATTGGTAATAATCGTAAATCCTACAACGTGTTAGGATAAAAAATAGTTTTAACCAAAAATATTTATAAACTAAACCCCTTTCAAATAAGGATTACAGAAAAGATAAAAACTGGTTCAATTTTCTTCAGATTTCTACGTTGACAAAATTGTAAGACGAAATCTAGCATTGCTAAGATAGACGTGTGATGGTCATAAAAATAAGATGATTAAGTAAATATTTGGTTGTTTTCTTTTTGAAGAGTTATTGTGCAAATATGATGAATAATAATAATAAGAAGAAAAAGAAGAAGCAGCAGCAGCAGAAGCAAAAGCAAAAGCAGAAGAAAAATTTAAAGGTTCGAGACCATTTGCTCTAAGATTTAAAGGATGATAGGACCATTCACGATAATTTCCTTTAATAAAATGGCGGAATATGTTTTTTTTTTCTTTCTAATAACTAGAGATCAAATTGCTTATTCCAACAATAGATTAAAATAAAGCTTTCGTTTACAAGAAAATTGACCAAATTCTAATTTTAATCACATCGTAAGTTGATTGCACAACTTTTATTTACCTTCTCAACATACGTTTCTTAAGATTCACCAACCTTTATCATCCATAGAGATCTAATAACAAAAAAGAATTTTTTTTTTTTTAACAGTTCGGAAAATGGAAACCGAGTATAAAAGTTTCCTTTTTTTAGCCTTGTTCATTAAAAATTCATTTTTATCTAAACTTATTTTTAGTTATATATTCTTTCAATATAATTAATTTATACGTAATACTTTTTAATCACACATCTTTAAAAAAAATATTATTATAAAATCTATTTTTTTAAAAATCAAGGCTCATACAAATCCTAAATTATCTAAAGGAGAAATGTGGTATCAGAATCCATAAAATCACACAGGATTGAATAATTAATTGCAAATTTTCAGTTAATTTCTTTATTTGTAGAAATGAAAACGCGTTTTGTTTGAATTTTTAATCGGCCTTTTCGCATTCCACTCGTTGCCGTTGTATATATACGCGTGGAATGATTGACCACACATTCTTAGCTTGCATTTCCTTTTCCAGAACTCTCCCTCTCTTTCTTCCCTTTACTACATGATGCATTTTCAATAGGACCCATATATACATACAGAGAAAAAGTTTCGATCTTTCTAAGAACCATTTTTTTCTCTAGAAAAAATGGTTCTTGCAAGATTGAGGTTAATCAAGAACGATGGATTTTTTCTGATTCTTCTTTGTTTACCGTTGATTTGTCTTGGGATTCGTTCATTTCCGAATTCCGGGGCGTTTGAATCGGGATTTAATAGCCTTTTTGGGTTCTCGGAGGCTCCGGATTACCGGAACGGCGTCGACTGTTCATCGTCGTCGGCGCCTTCGGCGACGATGGAGGGTCAGGTTGCGATGTCATGTGATCCGTCGCTGATTCACGTGGCGATGACTCTTGACTCGGAGTATCTACGCGGGTCGGTGGCGGCTGTGCATTCCGTTCTCCGTCACGCGTCTTGCCCGGAACAGATTTTCTTCCATTTCATCGCTGCCGAGTTCGACTCAACCAGCCCGCGAGTCCTGAACCGACTCGTTCGATCCATTTTCCCTTCACTCAACTTTAAAGTCTACATATTTCGTGAAGATACAGTCATCAACTTAATCTCGTCCTCCATCCGGACCGCACTGGAGAACCCGTTAAACTACGCCAGGAACTATCTGGGCGACATTCTTGATCCATGTATCAACAGGGTCATCTACTTGGACTCGGACCTTGTCCTAGTCGACGACATTCAAAAGCTCTGGAACACCCCCATCCCCGGATCCAAAGTAATCGGAGCCCCGGAATACTGCCACGCCAATTTCACAAATTACTTCACGGACACATTCTGGTCCCACCCGGTTCTCAGCCGGGTTTTTGGGTCAAGAAACCCGTGTTATTTCAACACTGGTGTAATGGTAATGGATTTAGAAAAGTGGCGAAAAGGGAATTACCGGAAGAAAATTGAGAACTGGATGGAACTTCAGAGAAAGAAACGTATATATGAACTGGGTTCATTGCCTCCATTTTTGCTTGTTTTCGGTGGAAATGTGGAGCCAATTGATCACAGATGGAACCAGCATGGATTAGGAGGGGACAATGTGA
The DNA here is from genome assembly GCA_903798315.1 of Fraxinus greggii. Taxonomy (NCBI): domain Eukaryota; kingdom Viridiplantae; phylum Streptophyta; class Magnoliopsida; order Lamiales; family Oleaceae; genus Fraxinus; species Fraxinus greggii. The sequence goes on from CAIGRK010084899.1 coordinate 3,683, forward strand.
AAGGATCCTGTAGAGCCCTGCACCCTGGACCGGTGAGCCTGCTGCACTGGAGCGGTAAAGGGAAGCCATGGATGAGGCTTGATGAGAACAAACCCTGTCCGTTGGATCATCTTTGGGCGCCGTATGATTTGTACAAGCGCCATCAGCAGGGGAAATTGAATGTACAAACACAGCAGCAGCAGTTGTTGGGTTTGGGATTATCTAGTGGTGGAAGTAGTACAAATTTGATTGAATTGTCCAGTTATTTCATTTGAATTTTTTTTTACAAAAAAATTTAATATTGGATTTTTAATTAGGTTTGTACAGATTGATTAATTTGTTGGGGGATAAATTTTATGGAATGAGATGGGAGTTCCATTGATTTGGAACAATTTTTTGATACGTTGGAGTATTGCATTTTACAAAGGGAAATTTGGAGAAAATTATGAATCTTTAGTTGTTCTGTCAACATTCATTGTATTGATTTCGATATTGTGTTATTTGTTTGCTCGACGATAAAATTATTGTATTTTATCTAAGAAATTCGCTCGCGTCAACGTTGTATGCAAATTTTCATTGCAAGTTTCATGTACTTTTGAATGTACATGTCGAAGCAAAAATGGATTCTAATTGGTTTTGTTAATTTACTTACTTGAAAGTTTCATTCATTCACTTTAAAAATCATGGAATGTGAAGTTTACTTGCTTGAATTGTATTGTTGACTTTTTCCAATATATTCAATTAAATATCTTCTATTTTTTTAAAAGTTATTTATACGAAGTGGAGAGTATTTATTTGAAAATGACTCGACGTCTAATAATATGATTAATTAAATATCGTGCGAACGTGTTGAAGTCGTCGTGTAAGTTTTGTTGAACCTGTTGAATTGGCAAATATTTGATTTGATTTGGTGCAAGTTAATTGGCTTAAATGTCGGGATTGGAAGATTACGTGCTTGCCTTGTTCCTGTGTTCTAAATGTATGGATCCAAACTATTCTCAGTGTTTCTTACACGAGGAAGTTACGTGAAAACGTTGTTGTTTTCGAATAGACAATTAACTTTCAAACATGGTTCCACATTTGCCAGCCAAATATCGTAAAGAAGCTTATGACATGCCAAAAGCATATTCCAATGTGAACTATTAGCCTAACATTTTGGTTGAACAATAACGATTGAACACATCAAGCCCTGGGAGAAATTTTGAGCAAAATAAAAATGAATTTTTTGATCGCTGCTAGCCATTGCTACCCTTTTTTTTGACTTGCTTCTCACGCTGAGATCCACTTACTATCCAGCCAACGATAAAAACACGGCATCTAATTTAATAAATTGTAGCCAAATAGGGGCAAAAGTAAACATTTCAAAGTTAAGCGAACATGATTTCGTCAGGATCTTGATTTTGTGTTTCTTATATTGTGATATTTCTAATAAGCATTTTTACAGGAAATCTTATTTGTCTTATATTGTACATAGTCTTTTCCAACATTGTCAATCTTATTAAGACGTACCTTGTGTGTTCTTTCTTGGTTCAATGAGATAATTGTATGTTGTTCAATGACTATAATCGTCAGACTACAAATGTGTCAATGTCAATGTACCCCCGCGATGGTAGTGGTTCTAGATTGGTCCGAACGACAAACTCGTAGCTGGTTCATTTTGACATCAAATAAATAGTCAAATTCTTGAGTCTTGCACGTGAAGTATTTTGGACGTCGAATATGTAAAGTTACTCTTATCAAGAAATTAAAATATTTGAATATTTATGAAACGTCACGATTACGTATTCTAGGCTGTTGAGTACTTAAATTAGGCAAGTGGGGAGTTTTTTTATGGGGCTGCATTGGGAGGATTTTGGTTTGAATTCCTTGTTTGGCGTTTCATCACATGCATTTGTTGCCATTTGAACTATATTAAAAAAACATACAATACAGTAATAATTCAGAGAATAAGAGTCTGATTATGGTAATAATTTAATTGAGATTATTAGATTAATAACAAATATTCCTGAATTTGTCTAGAAGAAACAAAGAAGTCCAATTCGCCATTTGACACGATTTTTGAAAAATCAATAAGCCTTTTCTGATATTAAGTCCAGTTTGCCCCTATTTTACAAAATTCATTTTCGACTACACATTTTATTAATTTTTATCAGAACATATTAAAAATTTGATTTTTATCTAAGCTAAATATCTTTTTAACTTGTTTGAATAATTTTTTTGAATTGTTTTATCTAGCTAGAAGAGTTTTTAGAGGAAACCGACCCAATATAATTTTGTTAGAAAATTTTTCTACAAGAAATAAAGGCAAAAGCCTCACAAACGGGCCTATAGTTGGATTTCTACATTTCTTTTCCATATATTGACAGCATTTTCATGCCAAATTTTAGTTTAAAACTAATTAATCAATGAACTAGTTACTGGTCACATATAGTGAAAGTGGGGAAAAAAAAATAATACAATTTTAAGGTCACTATTCACTAATACTGCAATTTTCTTCAACCTAAGTTGTATTTCAATGTTGCAAATAAATAAATAAATAAATAACGAGAGAGCTAATGTAAATGAAAAAAATTCGAAACATAACCAATAAATTACTTATAATTTGGGTAGTTCTTCTATAAATAAGAATATATCAAACATGATTTGATTTTCTGAATTTAATCTGCTTTAATTATATTATACTCGCTAGCTGAGGTCACTATTCGCTAATACTGCAATTTTGAGTCGAGATCTTGAAATTTCGTTCACTCTTCAAAATATAATGTTTATTTTTGTGTACGTTTAGAATTGTATGGGATAGATGATAAATAAAACTTCTGTTTGATTTTGCAAAAAATCAGATTTAGATTTTGAAAAAAATAAATAAATAATGAAGCACTGGTTAAAAAATTGATAAAAATTGTAGGTTCCATAAAATTACGTGATTACAATTTAATTTTTTAACTAAACCAGACAAGGATTTAGTCAAGAATCCAACATTACGTAGGCAAAATATTTTACAAAATGTGAAAGTTGGCATGTCATTATGTGCAAACCTAAATTGTCTATTCAATGCAAATTGCCCTTCGAAACCCTAACCAAACTTTATTTATCAGAAATAACTAAATCCATAAAGAACAAGAAAAAATATTAACATTCTTAAAAGTAACATGTAATAAAGTTACCCTCCAAGGTTCCTCCTAATCCTCATGACATCTTGGCCACTTACCTTAAACCCCTTCTTCAAAATTTCATCAGGCATTGATGGCTTCGACGTGAACGTGGCCGTGGATGTAATTTGGGCACCAGGGTTCTGGCTACTTAGCCCAGACACAGCCAGTGCTGCATTGATCGTATCGATATTGTACAGAAAATGTATCAAACCTTTTGGAAATACGAAGCAATCACCAACACGTAATTGTTGTGTATACAAACGATTAGTCGTGTCTACAAAGCCAACCAGAAGCGAACCCTTGAGAAGAATTGTGACTTCTGATGCCCTAGGGTGAGAATGGGGTGGGATTAGACCATTAGCAGCAATGTCAACTCGGGCCATGACTAAGCCCAAAGTGTTTAGCCCGGGTAGATTATTAACGTTAGTAAGAGTAACATTAAATCCAAATTGATTCCTAGTATCACCACTTTTGGATAATGCAGAAGTAGAAAAATGTGAAGCTAATGCAAGACTTGGATTGATGCATGGTTGCCCATTATGGAACATATGGTGGGTATTTCTTGTTTCTGCAACACAATAATCTTGAAGCGGATCCGCGTCGGGTTTGACGAAGTTTAGAACAGAAATTATGCCCAAGAAAAGTTGGGGCAACACATAATGGATTTTCATGTTGAATTTAATGACCTTAACCATGAAAATCAAAGGCAAAAATTTGGATTTGAGACCTTAAATTTTTTTTTAAGTAAGTGACATGTGTGTTACAACTTATATATAGTGCTTGTTGTTAGGTGAGGTTGAGCAATTTTATATCCACTCATGAGTGATTGAGTAGCTTAAGAGCATTAGAAGTGGAGAAAAGAAGGCAAGTCATGGTGGTGAGATTGACATGAAAACAAAAAATGTAGAAGACAAAATGAGAAGAAGATAAGTGGGGCAATATCATGGGATGATAATTTTTTTTTTAATTTAATTTAATTGGCCATTTACATAAGAAAGAATATAAATATTTGGTGGGTTGTTAATTTTATTCAATTTTAACTCTCGGCTTTAATCAAGTAACTTTATTGCTTGCTTGACACGGTACAACAAATTGCTAGACGGGGACGCCAACTAGAGGGGGACGTGGTACAACAATAAAACAGACCTTATTTCTAATAAATCTTGGATGGCTATATTAATATTTCCTTCGTTGTTACGTCTTATTCGTTCGATGTTGCAACTATTGGAGACGCCCTAACGAAATGTGTATTAGGAGGGTCCAATTAAGTTATTTTAAATAAATCAAATGATAAATAAGTAACTTAGTTATGACAAAATAAAGTCAAACGAGACACAGTAAACCTTCATAATGATTTCTAGAAACGATTTACACTGTCAAGAAAAGTGCTGTTTTGTGATTGTAACTATAGAACTAATTCACTTTGTGCCTCTTTCAGAATGGTTATTGGACTGTGGCCTGGCCCATTAATGATATTACTGATATCTGATCTTCTAAGCTAATCTTGAGATTTTGCATAAAGCATTTATTTTATTATTATTTTTTTTTTATTCTCAGGTTTTTTTTTATTTATATTGTTATAAGATCATAATTGAATATATAATTTATATTAAAATTTACCATTTACATGGACACTCGCAAAATATTTTGATAACTTAAAACCATGCGTACACCTCTTCTTCCTTCGTGATTCATCTAATATTCATTGTCCATCTTAAGTCTCTGTTTGGTATACATTAAAAATTTCTTTATCATTCTTCTACTCATTTTCAACCACACATTCTTCAATAAAATAATATTTTCAATCACATCAATAACTTTTCCTTCTTTTTTAACCACACGTTTTCTGTCAATCTACGATTCCAGAATACATTCTTTCAAAATAATGTGGTTCAAACACACTACAAATCTTTAATTCACATCGGTCACGACAATTTTACTATTCTTTGAAAACTTCTCCATGATGCTGACTCGAATCTATAATCTTTATTTGGTAAATTTATAAATTATTTATAAATTGTTGATCAAAACTAATAAAGCCACCTAGATTATGATGGATATACTTTTTATAATTTAATTATGAATATAAAATAATCCTATTTGTAGACATCTATGAACATCAAACTATGTAGCAATATTTACTAATAACATAACAGGTGGGGGTTTTCTTTCATTTTTCTCTAAAAAATCAGAACCCTTTCATTTTCTGGTATTTTAAACAGTTTTTCTTGAATTAGTTCGACTTCAACCAATCGAATTCCAAGCATTTGTCCCACACATGTACCTCCATTATTGAGATCAATCTCTCCATCTCTTCACTGTTCTGCACTACACTCTTCTCAGTGGGCCTTCAAACCCTCTCTCATCATCTTACCAACCTATCACAACTCTCAATTGCATTCCAAAATCTTTAGGTAAAGACTAATAATCATCCCATTGTTTTTTCAATTTTTTCTACATCATCTAAACACAATTATTATTCAATGATAAATGTAGCAATTTTTTTTTCCTTTTTATTTGTTTTTCTTCGTGAACCCACAAAATATTTTGTAAAAGTTTTCTTTTCCTGTGTTATGGCTTTCGCAAAAAGCCACCCAGTCACAAAGATTGCAACTTTTGGATCTTTTCTCACTCCCAAAAAAAAGGATTTTCTGCTGAAAAGATGAAAAATATTCGAAAGCCCTTTTGTACTTTACTCATCGGAGGATTGATTGCATGGAACTTTAATGTGATTCTTTATTTTCTTTTATTTTGTCATTTTTTCTTTTTAAAAATTCTTCCCATTCAATGCATTTGTTTTTGTGTTGATGATTAAGGTTATCTTTTAAGACTTTCAGAAGAACCAGAACCAGACAAGCACTTCTGTTAACTGTAAAAAAAAAAAGTGGTTTTTATGGATAATTTTTTGGTAAGAAACGACCAAAGCACATGGGCTTGTTTTAATTGGCTGCGTTTCTCCTCCTTTGTCTTCACCAAGATCTCTAGTTTATCCATTGGTTGTCCAGCATACTGATAATTTGCCCATTCTTGTCTCAGCATGTGGTAGCTTTCTGATTAATCATCATTGAATTGAAGAATCATTGGGTGAATCTGGAGTAGAAACACCATTTGCAGGGAACAAGGTACACCATTTGTCCTTTGAATAGTTTTGAGTGGCCCATATGATTAATCTTTTGTTTCTTTATATGTTCTGCTTGTTATGGATTGTTGATGTATTTTCTTATTCACAAATGCAAAATTCATGTTCTTGACCTCTTGTTGTGAGTTGTAAATATGTCCCTTAGTTGAATTTTGGATCTTGAATTATTTGAGCAGATGGAAGAGTCAGTTAAATCTGGTTCTGGACTGGAAGTGTCAGTTTCATTTGGTAGGTTTGAGAACGATTCACTTTCTTGGGAGAAATGGTCATCTTTTTCACCAAATAAGTATTTGGAGGAAGTTGAAAATATTTCAACACCAGGATCAGTAGCTCAAAAAAAGGCCTATTTTGAAGCACACTACAAAAGGATAGCTGCTCGGAAAGCCGAGAGCTTGGAGGAGGAAAATCCAATGGAACCTTTTAGTCAAAGCCCTGACGAGTCGATCAGTGAGGATCACATTGAAAACTCAACTGTTATAGATATCGAATCGAGTGTATACAATGGTGAGAAATCTGGTGAAGTAGTTGATTATGTAATTACTTTTGATGAGGCAAGAGATGATGATGTTGGATCAGTGGAAGAAATTGAGCCCGAAACCTATACAACTGATTTGACGAGGATAACCACTTCTGACGTGGCAAAAGAGGATGTAGCTGTTGCTGTAGAGGGTGGAAACTTGGGAGTCCAGGAGGATAAAGAGTTAAATGTTAACGCAGATAACATTGGATTGAATGGTAGAGAGGAACCCGTCTTGGTTAAGGAAGTGATCTCTCAAAAGGATTCTAAGGATAGTGTAGAACAGCCACCAGAAAGGAAAGGCCGTGCGGAAAAAACCAGTGTAATTAAAAAGGAAAATCCCAAGTTGAATGCACGAAATCAAGCTCAGAAGGTAAAGTATTGTAACTTATTGGGCATTTTAAGGATTGAATAATCTAATTTCTATTTAATTGTTTCGATTGATCTGGTGTTTAATTTATTTTTTTTCGGTGTTTAGGTGACTACAACTAAAAAGGGGAGAAATTTGGCTGGGACAAAAAATATTGTATCATCTGCAGCCAAGTCGCCACAAGTTTCTGCTCCTAGACTATCAAAACCGACATCACCACAAGTTTCTGCTCCTAGACTATCAAACCCGACGTCAATTTCCACGCCTATATCTGCCTTCGGTCCTTTGAAAAAGAAGGTCCATGAGAAGCCACTTCCAAAAAGCAGGAATACTCTAGTTGGAGAAAGCAAGAGATCAACTCCTACATCCTTGCACATGTCTCTCAGTTTGGGGCCAGCAAATTCTTCTGCAACTTTTCCTACAACAAGAAAGTCTTTCATAATGGAGAAGATGGGGGATAAGGACATTGTTAAGCGAGCATTCAAGACATTCCAGAACCATATCAATGAATTAAGGACTCCAAGTAATGCAGAATTTTGTACACCGAAGCAGGTATGCCATTCTATAAATTCTTCCTCCCTTTTGTACAATGAGTTTTGAGACTTCTACTATTAGTTTTAGTACCTTTTCATTAAATGGGTGGTTTGGGCAGGTGTCGTCCATGGCATCTGAGCAGAAGGATTCCTCATCTTTCACCCCCCAAAAGGAGAATGAAGGGTAATAATACATGTCCTCACATATCTGCTATTAAATGCAATTAAGACATGAATAGGAAACTTATCAATTACTAGACTCAGAGATAAGAGGGGAAAGAGCAAGTCAGGTCTTAAGTTGCATATTGTTGTTTACATATAGTAATGTGTTATCTTCGGTTATTCTACATATTGTAATCTGTAATGAAAAGTACAGCTCCTTGCATTTAGTTTCACTGCCCATGTGGTCCTGTGCGAGTAGCACAGCCCTTCACTTAATAGTATTCCTAAGTAACTGGTCGATGGATACAGCTATGATTTATTGTTTCACTTATATTTTGGTCTTAAAATTTTGACTTTCTACAACGTGAGGGGATAATAATTGTGGTTTTGTAGTCCTAAATCCTTCTTGCTATTTATTATATAACAATATAGAAAAATTTCTTGATAGAAACAAGGAAAAACGTTTTTATTATTGTGTAATTGTGATTTGTTATGCAAGGACAAAATTTCCTCTTAAAATTCTGAGAAGAGTCCATCTTTTAGAAGGAAATTCTGAACCTAAATGCACATTGCTGGTACACTCGCAGTTCTATGAAATTTAACTGTGGACGTGGAATGTAAATGTGAACCATTTTGTTTCACCCCACCCGTTAGTTTACTAATCTCCCCTTCGACTATGATTACTGATTACTCATTTGAATTGCAGACTGAGGAAGTCTGCAGAAAAGACACTTACTCAAAGGGCTCGATCAGGAACTAGATCAATGACTGAGTCCTCAGGGTGAGTTTTTAATGATGGTTATATGTAAATCTCTTTTTATCATGCCTGTTTTTATCTCCTTTCTGATTTGGAAAGCCTGTAATATCGTGCTTCTTGTTCTTTCTATTGTCTTCTTGAGGTTGAATTGTGATTAATAATCATGAACTACAGATTGATTAATCTTTTTCTAAAATTTACGAAACTTATTGTTGTTTTCCAAAAGGAAAAGCGTTTAAATTGGCAACATGGTTGATTGATGGTTAAGTTCATACTAACTTGAAACCGGGTTTTATAATAATCATTTATGCAAAATGGAGCCTAAACAGAATGAGTTGCTATCGCACTATATAATATTGACATGGAAAGTACAAGTAGAGTAATCTTCCTAATAATTGCCACTAGTATTCCTATATGTTGCAGCTTGTGCTAGTGGAAATAACCAAATACAATGTGCCTTTACACTGACAATGGTGTGTTTTCTTTTATTACTCTTTGATTACTATTTCTAGCCTTGACTCATAGTAAATATTTTCTTTCGTGAAAATTTTTCATGCTTCTAAGTTGTGAAATTTAGAAGAAAAATGAGAAAGGCTCATCTTCTTTATTTTCTCAGTTGTTTATCTTTTTGAGGTTTTCTTTTTATGATTTTTTCCGATTCATTATGAACTTTTCAAGTCTATAATAGGTTGAATAAAGGTTCTGGTCTTGATAGGAAAAATGCAATAGCCGTTACACATTCTATTGGCTTGAGAAGTGATGAAAGAGCTGAAAAAAGGAAAGAGGTAAATCCATTAAATCTTACCTTCTATTTTAGCTTTTGCACGGATATAATGGTTATTTTGGATGTGTAGATCTATTCTCCAGTAGGCACATTTACATAACTAATGATTAAGTTGAAACAGTTTATAAAGAATTTGGAAGCAAAATCAATTGCCAGAGAGGCTGAAGATGCGCAACTTAGTGTGAAAACAAAGGTATCTTCTAATTGGGTGAAAAAAAGGACTCCATATATGCATTTAATCTATAAATAATTGATGTTGATCCATCTACGTGTGAAGCATGATCTAACAAGGCACGCTTGATCCAGGAGCAAAAGGCAGCTGAGACAAGAAAACTGAAACATAATCTCAACTTCAAGGCTACGCCTATGCCGGCTCTTTATCGGGGTCAAGGGAAAGGTCATACCAGAAAGGTACACAATCTCTCTCTCTCTCTCTCTCTCACACACACACACACACCCACACACACACCCACGCACACACCCACGGACAATGTGTCTAGAAAGGAAGTTTTCTCCACCCACTAGACATGGTCAACATCTTCCATTAATTCACAAATCACAAACTTTTTATCAAACCCCGTAATTACATAAATACAAATTATTTTTTATCTTACTCCATCATGTTATTAACCCGCACGTATATTTAAATATTCCGAGAGAAAAGTAGAAAATAGAAAATAAAGCGATAGAAAAAAGGGGAGGAGAAATATTGGTATGAGGTAATTATTAGAAATGGTTGATTTAGATACTTCATTGGGTTGGTTGCATAATAAATTATACACGGAATTAACCTATCAACTAAGACATGTTGACTTTCGCAATTTACCAGAAACATTCCATGTCTTTTTCCTGTAGTTGGTGGTACTTGGAAATTTTTGGCCATTACTAACAATTTTTATCTTTCCATTCTTTATCTGTGATTGAAAAATTCTTGATTGCTTTTTAAAGTTAGAAATTAGCAGGAATCTGGTAGAATTGTCCATTTAAAGCAGCGATTAAGCTACTGTAGATGTGTTGACGAGAATTTTTCTAATGACCTGAACCTATTGTTGGTTATCATGTGAAAGTCACGCGTAAATCTCTGTTCAGCATTTTTTGAGTAGTAGTGATGGCAAAATAAAAATAAAAATAATATGAAATGATATAATGGAAACTTGTAAATTTGTCGGATCATGTTTTTTTAGCTTAACAAGTCTTTGTTAGCCTCTGTTTGACAACCATTATTTTGAAACTTTTTAATTCTTATACTCATTTTCAATCATATATTTACGCAATAAAATATTTTGCAGTAAACTCAAAACTTTTCTTACTTTTTAACCACTAATTTTCCAAAAAATAACTATTCAAAACTCCATTTTCTCAAAATAATGGCATCAAACAGGGCTAAATTTCACATGAGAAGACTGCATATATGTCTCTGTGCTGTTATGTTATAGATGGACTACGTTTGCTTACATTAGCCCTAATTCACAGTGAGTGGAAGAAGATTTTTTAATACTTTGTAGTTTGAATTGATCCGTTGTGTTAATCCTTTGAGCTCTTTCTCAAAGGATGTTCTGGTTTATAGTTCTGGAGAACATAACACGTACAACATATGGAGTTTTAATTTATTTTTCTTCAATTTTGTTTGGTAGCATCTAGTTCAGTACATGAAACATGCCATTTATTCCTGTTTGTTGCACGATTCATTTCCATTCTTCTTCACTATTAATAGGTGTCATTTTGGTTGATGCCTTGAAGTACTAGATTGATGACCACAAAACTATAAGTTCCAAAATTAAGTTGCCACTTTCTTTAAATAATACCAAAGGAGGATCAATCTTAATTTCAGCCATTTCTGATATTCCCATGAAAAAGGGACATCATGTTTTATTTGTTCAAAAAATTTATAATTAAAAGCAAGATGTAAGGTGGATATCTAGGTTCTTGGTTAATTTTTCAGGAAATGTTTTCAAGAGGAAGTACATCATCAACGGGAACATTAATCTATGATTTACATAAAAGTTACTGCACATAAAAATCGTGTGTTCATGTGAGAGAGAGAATGGCCAAATGCGACAGAATCTGTCAATATGGAGGAATTGTGCTAAAAAGAGATAGGAGCATGTCTGCTAATTTTCTCAAAGGTCGGGAACGAATAGTGTAATTTACTCTCTTTATTAATTTATCTGGATGGTGATGGTTTTGATAGATCAATGTTTGTAACATTTTCTTGCTAATCTATATTATTCAATCGTAGTTTGTTTGCGAAATATTAGGACATCTCAACCTTTTTTGTCCCGTGTTAACCATCTCATTTAAAAGCTGTTAGAGAAGGGGTGGGGCACATGTATCTAGATGTTTTTTTCATCATGTCATGTAGTTTAGATTCTTAAAGGACTGACACCTAACAATTTTTCATAAATGGTCAACGGTAGGACTTGAACCTAGATCCTGTGCATGTCTCTTCGAGCACAGATCTGAGCTGATGTTTCACGATGATTATGAAATGACATTAAGGCCTGTTTGAGAGGGCAAAATTTTCCATGGAAGATGAAAATTATCCCACATTTTCGACTTTTTAGCTTGTTTGATAGGAAAAATTTTATTGGCAATTCGTTTTCTCACTTGGCCT
>CAIGRK010084948.1:0-11029 GCA_903798315.1 Fraxinus greggii
TTATTATTATTATTTTTTATAAATGAACATTTATGTAATTTTATTTTTCAAAACGCGTTCAATAATAAACTTTTAATCAAGAATTTGAATATTTTACTAACTACTCAAATTCATTCAAAATCGATCATTTCATAAACTCATCGTTACCCCAAAGACCCATAACTAGTAGTCCCAAACCTTCGAAGTTGGCCCCAAGGGCCAAGTCTATCCAACTATTCCCTTTATTTTTAGAATAATGTAATTTAGTATTAGTGATATTAAAATATTATTCTAAGTGGCTACACTTTATAGATTGAATCAAATGAATCATGTGACATTACATATAAATTAATTTATCATGTAATATTATATAATTATCTACTAGACTGGTGTAAGGATGGCAAAATGGCTCGTCGACTCGAAAGATTCGGGTTCGGCTCGGAAAAGCCTAGCTCGAGCCGGCCCTGCCAATATGGCTCGACGGGCCGGCCCGTCAGCAAAAAAAAAAACACTTGCGTGCCACTTTTTTTTATTTTTCGTTTAATTTTAGCTGTAATTTTTTTATATGTTAATATTTAGTTATTATTTATTATACGTGTAAATTGCACAAATTTCAAAAAATTTTAAAAAAATTTAAATTTGTCACGAATTTTTTTAAAAAAAATTGAGCCTGCTTGAGCCCGAGCTGAAAGCTTGGATCGGGCCTAAATTTTTTTGCCGAGCAAAAGATTTAGATCAAAAAAAGCTCGAAATATTTTTACTCGAATCAAGACCGAGTAAAAAATTTCGACTCGCGGTTCGACTCGACTCGTTGACACCCTGTACACTGGCGTGTAAAATAGTGCAATAGCATGATAGCATTACTCATTTTTCTGTACTCCTCACTCACCCTGTCACATTGAGGCGCTTTCTGTTGCTATAAAGATGCTGTGCATATAAAACAAACAAAAGGGGTTTATCTAGGGTTTAAGCAAAGCTCTCAAAACAGCAGCAGGAACAATTTTTCCTCACTGTAAAATTCTAGGGTTTGAAGAAAAATGGGAGTTGACAAAGGGAAAAAGCAGAAAATTGAAGAAAACAACGCGACGGAGCACATTGATAGAGACCTACTCCTTTCCATTGAGAAGCTCGAGGAAACCCAAGACGAACTTCAAAAGGTAAAAGTAATTTGTTCTCAGTTTTGAAATTCATTTTCCGCTTAATGTTCTTCTTGTTAAGGAATAAAATTGGATGAAAATATATATCAATTTATAAGGGTGTGGGCTATTTCGCTCGACAAGTTTGATTTTTAAAGATGAAATCCCAGAGTCATGTTTATCAGAGATTTTTAAGAGAAGTAGAGATTTTTAAGAGAAAAAAATTTGCTTATTTTAAAATTTCCGAGTTATTTGGATTTTGTAATGAGGACCCAAAAAAGGTAAATCAGTTTTATTATAAATTTTAATAGAATTAATCAAACAGGTTGTGCATCATGAACTTTTTACTGCATTTCCTATATCTAGTTCAATTTTCTTTAATTTTTCCGAGTTTTTTGAGTTTTGTGAACCAACCCCCACCCCCAAAAAAAAATTTTTTAAATTAATTTTTTTTATGAATTTTGATTTCATATTTCCACTTCAACTTCATTCTCTCTAGAGAGAAGAGTAGAGATTTTTAAGAAAAAAATTGCTACTTTTAAATTTTTTTAGAGTTATTTGGGTTCTGTAAGGAGGACCCAGAAAAAGTAATTAAATCTTGTTATGAATTTTGATTAGTATTTCAAATTCAGTTCCTTCTATATTAGAAATGAGAGATTTTTTTTGCATTATTTGGGTTCTGCAAGGAGGACCCAGAAAAACGTAAATTAATCTTGTTATGAATTTTTAACCTATTTCAAATGCAGTCCCTTCTATAATAGAAATGAGAGATTTTTAAGAAAAGATTGCTACTTTTTTTTTTTCCGCATTATTTGGGCCCTGTAAGGAGGACCCATAAGTTATTGGGACCTAGAATTTGAAGAAATTTAGTGGAGCCTAGTTGTTAATATTCTTTTTCCAATGATAAATATTGAAAGTTGCTCAATTCTAATATGTTATTAAATTTATAACTAATCAAATCAGTGTTGCTCAATTGAATTTTAGAAATTTGATTTTCAATTTATTTCTTGCCCATTTTTCCCTTCACTCTTGCAAAAAGATAACGGCGTGATCGGCATTGTACATTTGCCTAGTAGTTTTAATAAGCATGAATTTGAAACTAGTGCTTGAGAATCACATCCAAGTTGTTTTGTGGTTGTGGTTTATTATCTACAACAAAAGTGATCTTGATGAGGCTGAAATTCATGAAAACAATACCTAAGGAATTGCATGTATTTTATTTACTTTAAGACATTGATATGACTTTTAGGTACTTCTATAGTTCATTAGTTATACTAGGAATGCCTTTGAACTTTAAAATGGAAGAGATTAAAATGTCAATTACTATTTTCACTGCTTGCAGATCAATGAAGAAGCTAGTGAAGAAGTCTTGGAAATAGAACAGCAGTACAGTGAGAAAAGGAAGCCCGTCTATGATAAGAGAAATGACGTCATAAAGTCAATTCCGGACTTCTGGATGACTGCAGTAAGTGATCCCATACTTGTTATTTACAAGTCTTTGTCACTTCTTAAAGTGTTTTTTCCGTTCTCAATGACACGTGTTCCTTCCCTTGCAGTTTCTGAGTCATCCTGCCCTTAGTGAACTTTTAACTGAAGAAGACCAAAAGGTTTATCTTTTGCCAGTCTGCTTTCTCTAAATTAAGAAAACATAATAATGGTTTTATTATGGAATTAACTGTTGTGCTTGGTCTTGAATCTGACACAAGTTGGATAATCTCTTTCATTTGATGCCAGATTTTCAAGTATTTAAGTTCCCTTGAAGTGGAAGAATCTAAAGACTTGAAATCGGGTTGTTCAATTACATTTGTGAGTCTTTTTTGTTTCATTTTATTTTTTTATTTATTGGTATTGTAGAATTTTACTTGTGGAATATGCTGTTTTTATCTCTTATAGTATATGAAGTCTGTATAAAATATACTAATTTTCTATATTGCCTTCCCCTCAGAACTTCAAACCCAATCCGTATTTTGAAGATTTGAAACTCACCAAGACTTTTACCTTCCTCGAGGATGGAACAACAAAAATAAGCTCTACATCCATTAAATGGAAAGAAGGCATGGTAAGCTTTGATATCGTCATACCTTGACTCTTGCAACTTCTCTAAGTTCCATGTTTTAAGCTTCTTGTCATGTTTCTCATGAAGGCCATTCCAAATGGTGGTGATGAGACTAAAGGAAATAAGCGGTCTCATACTGAGGAAAGGTTGTTACATTGTACTTTTGAACACTAGTTTGTTTTATATTGGGCAATGGAACTGAGTTCAATAAATCGCAACACTTTTGCAATATGCAAGTTTATACTCTATACTGGCAATTTTTTTAGCAACTTGGAGACTAGTGGATTTTCTCTAGGAATGGTAATGATGCTGACATGTGAAGTGTTAAACTCAGGCTGCTGAGTGGGTTGCAACTTCATCCTAACAAATAGGTCACTATGGTCATTTGGGGCCATTAACAAGACTGATACTTAACTCTTACAATTTCTTCATTATAGTTGCATTCAAGTATACCAGTGTTTATTTCAAAGAATGATGACATCGGTAATGTCACAATCATCTTTGATCATCTTTATTCCGGAAATTTTCTTTCCATTCAAATAAGACGTGGACTTGTTTCTGCTGTATCTGTATTCCAGAATAGG
This sequence comes from Fraxinus greggii, assembly GCA_903798315.1. Lineage (NCBI taxonomy): Eukaryota > Viridiplantae > Streptophyta > Magnoliopsida > Lamiales > Oleaceae > Fraxinus > Fraxinus greggii. The sequence goes on from CAIGRK010084948.1 coordinate 3,756, forward strand.
TACTTGAACAGTATAATTGTCTGGTGTACTTGCCAAATTTGTTGCAAACAGCTTGAATATTTTCATTAAGATTTTTTGCTCATGATTTGAACCATTTTCATTTTGGATTTTGTAATCCTCATGAATGCACTCTTACAATATGCCTTCTTTGTTTTCCTTAGAATGCATCCTTGTGCTCTGATGGACATAGTTCTGTGTTGTCTCCTTTAATTCTCGGACATGGGACAGTTGTATCTTTATATGTACTTTTCCTTGTACTCTTTTCTTGGCAGCAAAAATTTGTTGCTGCTTTATAGAGGACAAGGGATATAGTGTAGGAACCACTAGCACTCTGTCGTGTTTTGGATTGTGCATGTGCACAAAATATATCAGATTGGCACGGTTTTGACTTGCTTTTTCTTATAGCATCTGTGATGATGATCCTAATATGCAATTTCTCTAGGTTTTATCTTATTCTACGTGGGTCTCGTGATCGTAATTTATAAAAATTGGATATTCTTTCTACTTGCTTTAGTCTTTGCATTTGATTATCTGGAACTAGATTGCATTGCCATTTGGCAAGTATTTGTATATTCTCATGTATCTCTGTTTCTTTTGCTCATGCCACATGGTTTGCAGCTTCTTTACCTGGTTTAGTGACACCCAGCATAAAGATGATATAGTGGAGATTCATGATGAGGTAAATCATGTCTTAAGCAGTGAATGGGCTTTACGTTTACTTCGTTTTTGGGGCATGGGCATGGGCAGTTTTTAACCTTTATTTTAGCAGGTTGCTGAGATAATCAAGGACGATCTATGGCCAAATCCTCTCACTTATTTTAACAATGTAAAGTGCTTTTCATGCCCTTCTTCATACTCTCCTTGAAATATTTATAGAAGAGTATGGTGAGCTCAACCTGCATGGTCTCTGTATTCTTACTGTAGGAGGCTGATGAAGAAGATTTTGACGTGGATGATGGCGATGATGAGGTAGGGAAAGAAAATTACTTCTCTAAGGCGTTTAGTATAGATGATGGAGAAGTTATACATGGATACACAATACACGGGTGTATTGCTTGCTTATTGCCTGCTTAGAGGACTCTTTATGGTCATGAATATAAAAATAGTGGGATCAAATTTTATAGTTTAAACATCTTGTAATCTCTTGGCTTTTTATGGTGTTTGATTCTCGTACCAAGCCTGGAATGGATGCAATATAATTACGACAGCTACTTACCTGTTAAGTTTAGTAGGGGAACCCCATATTGGTAGCGAGGTAGTTTAGTCGTGTGATTCTAGACATTCACACCAAGACTAAGTATATAAGCATCTGCAGTAAGTGAATCATTTCTACTCGGAGAAATTTACTTGATCCATTTTTCTTCTCTCTTATCTTTATTTGTTGTAAGTTATTATCCATAGCAAGTGTTGATTTATAAGATGTCACTGCAGAAAAATGGTAGTGATAGCTCAGAAGAGAACGATGAGAATGATGAAGTTGAAGATGGTGACGAGTAACTACTTGGTTTTTCTTTTTTTCGTAGACTCGTAATGATTTGGTAATGGCATCTGTAAGAGAGGCTTGAGGTTGGCGAAGAAAGTGAGTAAAAGAGCATATGATTGTTGACGTTTTTCATTTTTCTCCTTTAGTGATCTTTTCCGCCACTTGGTGGTTTTCTAACCAGTACCCTTTCATGGCCATGCCTTTTTCTTTGTTTTCTCTTTGATGAATTGATTACATGGCTATATTTTGTCACAGTTTTGTGTTTTCATTACATGTTTGATTGTGCAGCACTCAATATGGTCGACAATATAATGAAATTTTTGTATAATTGGGTTGGGGGAGGGGGTGGAAACAAATGCGTATTCTTGCTGAAAAAGAAAATTCAAGATTTGCTAGTCATGGTACATGTATTACTATAGTTTTTATCTTTTCCCGCGTGCAATACAGACAACTGTAGATATAAAGCCATTAACAATAGCTTCTACTCTCGCAGTCATACCATATTTCTTATCCCAAAAGGTGTGTCAAGGTTGGCATGTGAGATTTGCCCATCTTGAGTTATGATTCCTCTGTTCTTTTTGCTATTTTTTTTAGTGCTTTTTAAGTTGTGGAATACACGAGAGGTGTGAGGAATAAGTTATGAGTCCAACTAAATGTGAATAAAAAGTATGTTTGATCACTTTAAAATTTAAGCTTTCCAAAATATGCATTATAGACAAGCATGTTTTGAAGGTATTTATAAATAATTTCAATTATAAATAGGTAGAAATGAGCTGTAAATAAGTTGATAGTATATGTGGATCGTTTGAAATGTGAGAATAAAGTATGACTTTTGAATGTTTTTGAATAGTTTATAAACATGAGCCATCCTAATGCACGACATTCATCATAGTCATTGATTTTTACGACATATCACATCATTGGCCAGATTTTGATATACAGAGGGGAATGTCAACAACAATGTATATATAGCTTAATTCAGCCAAACATAGGCAAAAGCTGAAATGCAATAAAATTGCTTCCTCCGGCGAAAAAATGATCTTCTTGTTGAGAGAAAATAAAAAGTTATTTAAAATATTAAACTATTTTGTGAATTAAAAAATAAAGTATTGAAAAGGAGATAGATTTATTGTTATAAAAAATTTATTCCAATGTTCCCCTTAGGTGGGTCCAATAATTTTCGTGACCAAAAGATCAGAAAATAATATGACCTTATTGAACTACCATATATTTTAAAATTAAAGTTTATCATTAAATACATAAACGTTTGCATTCAATTAGACGTAACAAGCAAGTCATGAATGTTTGCATGGCTTTGAAACAAGATTTTCTTTTAGCAACACTTTTAAAAAGTTAAAGATGCTTCTGAGCTCAAAACGATGTTTCTGAACATGTTTGAATAATTTTTTGAAAATATTTTGTTTGATTAAAAGAGTTTTTAGAAAAAATTGATCTGATGTAACTTTTTTAAGAATTTTTTTTTTTACGAGAAGTAGAAATAAAAGTAGTAGCTCGGTTAAAGGGATGTTTAGCCCTAAAGAAGAAGAAAAAGGAGCCCCTGAGGCATATCCGAGTTGGTGGAACAATTGCATTTGTGGGCTTGCAACCCCAAGGTGGAGAGTTCGATTCCTGGAAGGCACGAGTCTTGGGAGGGGGAATTTTCTCGAAGGCAAGCCAATGACTGGAAGGCACTGATGAGAGCTCTCTTGGGGCCAGTAGTATAAGCGGTGCAGGAACTTGGGAGTCAACAAGGGCATAACCCACGGTTTACCTCCTCGAGTCGCGGAGGGGCCGATGGCTAGAGGTCCANCTGAGGCATATCCGAGTTGGTGGAACAATTGCATTTGTGGGCTTGCAACCCCAAGGTGGAGAGTTCGATTCCTGGAAGGCACGAGTCTTGGAAGGGGGATTTTTCTCGAAGGCAATGTAATGACTGGAAGGTAGTGAGGAGAGCTTTTTTGGGGCCAGGAGTATAAGCAGTGCATGAACCTCGGAGCCAATAAGGACATAACCCGGAATTTACTTCCTCGAGTCGCTGAGGGGTCCGTGGTAGAGGTCCAGAATTTAGTTTGGCTAAGTTGGGATATCTGAGTTATCACTAAAAAAATAAAAAAAAAATAAAAATAAAAAGGGAAAAGGCACAGACAAAAAATAAACAGCAGGAATCCCAGAGCAGTCCATAATAATCCAGCATTGCAAAGGTCCAAAACAAATGCAAAAAAGGAAGTGAATAAGGTGATGGGATCCATTCATTCCTACCTTTGATCATCAACATCTTTACCTTTCTTACTCTCAATTTTAATTTTTTTGACTTGGGATTGGGACCCAACCTGGCCACCTTTTTTGTCTTTATGCATTTAATCATAAAAAGAGAGCATCCCACGTGGACTCTGAATCAAAGGCTCCGTCCAACTACGATCAAAATAAAAACCCCTTCACCCCTTTATATATAACCCAAAAAAAAATAAAAATTAACCCGTCTTGAAATTTGACCGTTCGTAACTTTTTAAAATGTCGATCTTGTCTCATATTTATTTAAGTGATAAGATTTTATTATATTGATCGAAAGTTGGTCATATATTTTTATTTCTCTTTGAAAAAAAATTATAACAAGTCCAACTAAAGCACTTAAGCCCTGTTTGTCTATCATTATTTCAGAAAATTATTTGCTACAGTAAGATTATCCACCACACATTCATCCAATAAAATATTCTACACACAAACCAATAAAGTTACTTTAATTTTCAATCACACATTCTCAAAAATATATTATTCATTACTCTATTTTTCCTCTATTAATGAGAGACAAACACTCCCTTATTTTCTTTTCACTTCTGAAGATTTCTCTTTTTCAAAGAGTACATCGCACCAGTATGATTCATGCTCATTATCTTTCTTGCTTAAAGTTTGTCCTCCTTACTTANTCTTTGAAAAAAAATTATAACAAGCCCAACTAAAGCACTTAAGCCCTGTTTGTCTATCATTATTTCAGAAAATTATTTGCTACAGTAAGATTATCCGCCACATATTCACCCAATAAAATATTCTACACACAAACCAATAAAGTTATTTTAATTTTTAATCACACATTCTCAAAAAAATATTGTTCATTACTCTATTTTTCCTCTATTAATGAGAGACAAACACACCCTTATTTTCTTTTCACTTCTGAAGATTTCTCTTTTTCAAAGAGTACATCGCACCAGTATGATTCATGCTCATTATCTTTCTTGCTTAAAGTTTGTCCTCCTTACTTATCCTCTCTCTGTCTAAAAGCACTTCACTGGCATCGATCAATAGAAGGAAAGAATATATATCTTTTGATCGTTCTATATAGAGAGAGAAAACATACGACCACATAGGATTAAGTTAAAGAAAATCACCATTTTTTTTTTAAAAGAAAGGGAAAGAGAAATAGAGCTTATTTTTTTAAGTTTTGCTGGTGATCATGGAAGGAGGTGATGATCATCTCCACCGCCGCCGCCACCAAAACTTTCCATTCCAATTGCTAGAAAAGAAAGAAGATGAAGCCAGCTCCTCCACCTCAAATTATCCATCTCTAGCCATCTCCGCCGCGGCTGCCGATACGTTAAACCCTAGAGCCACTACTCCGCCACCAACAGCCTCGTCAAGCCACTACGTCTCCAACGAGACATCCAAGAAGCCGCCACCCAAGCGTACGACAACGAAAGATCGTCACACCAAGGTCGATGGACGTGGCCGACGAATCCGAATGCCTGCACTCTGTGCTGCTAGGGTTTTTCAGCTCACAAGAGAACTCGGCCATAAGTCCGATGGAGAAACCATTGAATGGCTCCTTCAACAAGCTGAGCCGGCTGTCATTGCCGCCACCGGAACTGGTACAATCCCAGCAAACTTCACTTCACTTAATATAAGTTTACGAAGCTCAGGTTCCAGCATATCAGTGCCATCTCAATTAAGATCTACGTACTTTGACTCGAATTTCTTGATGCCTCAACGCCGAGGGCTTTTACCAAGCATTGGATTATCATCGGAGAATCCCTCAACGACGATGTTGAACTTTCAGTCGACAAGCCTTAACCCTAATTTGTTGCAGGCTAAGCCGGAGTTGCGAGAGAATACACTAGACTTAATGGAAACTGAGGAAAGTACAGGGCGAAAACGTAGGCTGGAGCAAGAATTACGGCAACCTCAGAATCAAATAGGAAATTATTTTCTTCAGTCAAGTACCGGTTCGATTCCAGCAAGCCATGCTTCAATTCCGGCAAATTTTTGGCCGCCGGTGGCCAGTTCAAATAATCAAGTGATGAATGGTGATCCCATTTGGACATTTCCTTCAGTAAATAACAGTGCTGCTGCTGCTGCTGCTGCTACTTTGTATAGAGGTACTATGTCTAGTGGGCTGCATTTTATGAATTTCCCCACTCCCGTTGCTCTATGGCCTAGTCAACAATTAGGTTCGAGTATTGGCAGTGGCAGCGGTGGCGGTGGCTCGATTGAAGGGCAAATTGGCATGCTTACCGGGCAAAATCAGTATTGGACAGGCGACGCCCCCAATGAATCTGAATCTCAAGTGAGCGAGTCTCCATAATATTGAATATAGGAGTTAAATAAATTCAAGCTAAAAACTCAAATTTTTAGATAAAATGATTAAAACAAACAAGAAATGGTCATCGTTTTCATCACCTATTTGTGTAGTTTGATGTGTAACAACACACGGATTGAGTGAAGATTTAAGTTTTGCTTTGTTTTCTTTAATATCATACAAATTTTTTGTGAGATTGATTTCAAGATTAGGGTTTGGAAAGGTGCTATTTTGACATTTTGTTTAGGCCATTTTTTAATTTTTACTTTTTAGCCACAAAGATACATGGAATTCTGTTATTTAATTTGCTTGATATGCCATTTATATAAATTTTTATTGATTCACAAAAATGGGTCACTTCAATGGTTTGTGAATTTTTCATTCTTAACATTTAATTTTCCATTTATTTATTTATTTTTACTTTCACGATAGTTTTAGTCTAATTTATGATAGATCATAGCTTTATTAATAACTTTTCAAAGCTAGTTGAGTAGTACATCTCTTCTCTTTTTGACGGTGGATCTAACACAATAACTTGATGAGATCGCGCCCTTGGTAGCTTTATATAATGCATAAATTTACAAAGAATTCAAGAAATGTATTTGAAAATATTTTCTAGATGGTGGGCTCCTCCTTTTGGTGGGAGAAGTTTTATGGCGAGATGAGATTGACTAAATGATTTTAATTTGGAATTTCCCTAATGTTTGGGTGATTAGGGTTTGATTAGGAAAATCCAATCAATCAGATTGATTGATGTCAATTGTTGAATAGTTGATAAACTTGTTGGTAGGACATTCAAGAGCCCTTGGTGTCATGATTTCCTCGAATCCGGCCCCTTTAGCTCAAGCATTGAGTGGAACCCTATTGTGAGGTCATAATCTTGAGGACACTCCTTGAATGTGTTCATTCAACTCCAATCAAAATGTTGCTTCTCCTCAATCAAAGAATCTTATCTCTTCGTATATCCAATTTTATAGAATTATCTTTTGATTTTCCGACATTCAAAAATTTAAATTAAGACATTTTTATACGAGAATCCCGATTTATTGAACTAATGCAATTAGAGTTGAGGAGGAAATTGCTTCTTTCGAAAAATTTGAGTGCCAATTTGCTACTATGGACAATAGTAATAATTTTCTTGAAATTAATTGTGCTGGTGTGGGGGCCCATACCTTATCATCTCCAGTAGTTAGCTCAGGTGGTGAGGGCCCACATGCTGGAAAA